>JADLIF010003279.1:0-128389 GCA_016648015.1 Steinernema khuongi
CTCAGAAGCGATACAAACTCATCGAAGAATCAGTAGTTTTCCGGGCGCCATCAGATTCCGCGAAATTTTCGCGTCGGGACCTTTGACGTGGCAAAAAAGTCGGAAGTTAAACTGGCATCCGACTATAGCATAGTTCATAGCATAGATAAGCCGATAGGTTAGGGACACACGCTATTTTCAGCCAAATGTGGCCGAGCGTATGGCGGAAATGACTGGCGAGGTAGTGGACGCCGTAGACGAAGAACCGTGTGTTCTCAAGACGCAGATCCGTTGCGGAGAACGTTGTGGCTGTGACCGCATCCTGGATGAGCACTATCATCATGATCACGACAGCAGCGAAAGCACCCCTACACCGAACACCGCAGAGGAGCAGCACAACACACACAAAGAGAGCATTCCTAAATCAGCAGAGGCAGAAAAACAAAGCGAGCCAGCGGAGACAGAGTCATCAGAGGCAGACAACAAGGCGACGCGCTTTTCAGAAAATGTGGCCAAGTTTGTCGACCTTGCACAGAAGAAGCTGGGCAAGATGGAAGTCGAGCCGGCAGTGGTCGAGGTTTGTTGACGGGTTGCTGCGAAGCTTTCTCGTTGACCTACTGCTCTATGCATGCATACTCGGTGCTCTTCCCTTCAAGATTAATCTATAACTGACATAGACTCCACTTTCCTTTTACATCATTTTATTTCCTCTTATTTCTCGACCACTTCTGATTATTTCTTATGCATTCCAATTTAGAAGAAGGCCGCTCCTGTCGCTGCTGCTCCGGTCGTCTCCACTCCTGTGGCCGCCTCTCCGGTTGCTGCTGCTCCTGCCGCTAAGCGCCGTGAACGCCAGTACAAGCTCCTGCCGCGTGACGTTGATTTCTGCACCTACATGATGGAGACCCACGGAGATAACTACGAGGTACAGCAGTCCCCGCTTCTGCAATATCCATGTCTTCAGGCCATGGCCAAAGACGTAAAGAACATCTACCGCGACACGGCCACCGGAATCGCTCGTAAGCTGCGCATCTTCCGCGAGAGCCCGCAGTACGAAGAATACCTCCAGACAAAGAACGCTTAAACGTTACGATATGAAATAAACGCGATGTCCTTCGGCTAAGGCTTTTGTGACTGGTACTTCTTCTCCTTTGCTAGCCTGTTGTTGTCTGTTGTGTCTTCCCAGCTTTCTTTAGGCCCTCTCCACTCACTTTCCCTCCGTTTTCCTGCAATTAGCCGTTAATCTCTTTTCTGTGGTTTCTATTTGCACGCGGTCGGGTACGGGCTTACTTGTCGTTTCTCACCGGTAGCTTCTTTGTCTGATATCTCCCGTCCCCATTATCACCTCTCTCGACAGCATTTCGCATACCGTTGCTCGCTGTAAACCCGAATTGTTGAGTGTTTTCGGGGGTGCCCCTACTCGTTCACAGTTATTTGTTGGTGTTATCGGAATGACCACTGCTGCTAACACAATTTACTGCATGGATGGATATTTCGATAAAAATTTCACTAAGCCGTCATGGTTAGATATTGTCCCAGTCGTCGTAAGTGGAAGGCGCTGGGAACGCGTCGTCCACTTGTGGCTTCTTCTTCTTGATGGAAATGGAATTCTAAAAGGAAGCGTTCAAGGGCAACGGAACGGCAAGGGAAAGGCACCTGCTCTCGCTCGAACTGCCAGGACTCGTAGTCCCTTATGGCCACTTGCACATAGGAAGTGACGTAGTGTTGTTCTTCCGTTCTTTGATATTTCTGGAGCAAATCGAGCGCCAACTCTTTCAGCTCGTTGAGATTGAGCGCTTCGCACTCAGCGACCAATCTGAAAACAGGAACAAGGAGACCAGGAACTTGATACTCCCGTACTTGGCGAGATCGTCAGGCTTGGACGGAAGCGCTAAGGAAGGAACGAATTTTTCCTTTTTAAGCCGAAGATAAGCGAGAATGTGTCTAAAGGTTTTGGCGTCTCTGTCCAAATAGTAGTTCCCTCCCTTGTCGGTTGCAATTGGCTTTATGGTTCCTGGCTTAAACCACTCAGCCAGCTTGCTTCTCGGATCGGCGAGTAAATCCATCCGACGAACCTAAGAGGCAAAAGTCTGTCAAAGCTAATGCAAACGCTTTTCTTTTACCGTGTACTTCTTCCCGCCGACGTTTATATTGAGAATATCGTCAGCATGGCGGTTGCGGGACATGGCTTCGTTCAATAGCAGGAGGGCTGGAGTCCGCGTAAAGAGCAGGCAGCAGAGACAGAAGCTGAGGCGCAGGTTTCGATGTTAAGTGCCTTACGACGTCGGCTGATCGACCGTGAAGGAATGGGCGTCTAGCAAGGAATGCGGCCGTCCGCAGCTGTTTCGAGCTCAAATAGTGGTCCGTTATTATGATAATTGTTGGACACATGAAGAGTGCCGCCTCAGTGCAATTATGTTGGAGATTGGAGCTTTGTGGCCCTTTAGAAACGTTTAGTTTCCGGAAATGTGCCCGTATCACGCATGCTCTACTCGGAAATCGGTTTCCTCTGCACGAAAAGTCCACGTAAGTGGGTGCATAAAGCTGATTACAGGGCGCGGGTTGAGCGTTCTGAGAAGGAACAATTTATCCTGGACTCCAACGGTAACAGACAACAATTACTGAGATATTTTCTTGACATGGCAATTGCCCCAAATGACAACTAATAGCCGGCTGCCTGAGATTCGGGACCCTTGCGCCAGTCGCTGTTAGCGGTCAAATGAGTGCCTTTTCTGAGGATGGCGGTGACTTGAGCGACGCCGAATTGTACAGTCACGTTGTGTCCCTTGGCACGGAGCGCGTCCATGTAAACCTGCGGCGTTCCCGGTTCACATTGTGTTACATTCGGGATGAGCTGGTTGTGGAGGCGAGGAGCGTCCATGGCCTTTTTCAGGTCCCAGTCCATGAACAGAGTGCGAGCGACGGTTTGCGCGACTCCGGAGATGATGGTCGATCCTCCAGCGGCTCCAACAGCCATTTGAACCTGAAGGACGCAGTAGTCATAAGCACAAATACCGGTTTTCGGAGATCAGTTTTGAACATTGGGAGGCATTGGGAATGAAGGATTCTTATTTAATTGTACTTTGACTTTTTTGTAATCGTAAAGCCGGTGTTGAGCTTGGCTTCTACTACCAAACCGCAACCGAAAACAAAGTGTGGCTCTAAACGGATGAGCATAGTTTTAAAAGATCATTATTTTAACCTCATTTGGCGCATGAAACATAGAAAATCGTTGTTTGAACGGTTTTTGCCACCAAAGTCATACTCAAATAGAGATAAGTCCTTAATTAAAATAGTAAAAAGGCTTGGACCACTTACCGTTCCGTTCGTCTTGTCAAAAATTACAATTGGGGAGATGGACGACATGGGACGCTTTCCGGGGCGAATAAAGTTTGACGGAGCAGGAGGGTACCCATAGGAGTTCGAACGGCCTGGCATTGAGAAATCGTCCATTTGGCTGTTCCAGATGATTCCTGTGCTCGGCGAACCGACCTGTGCACCAAAAATGAGATTCACGGTTGTAGTCACGACTACGGCGTTTCCGTGACCATCGACTATTGCAATGTTCGTTGTGCTCGGATCCTCGTACAGGAACTTGGTGGCGTTGTAGTAGTTGTCGGGCATCGCCTTTTCGGGGATTCCGCGGACTATTCTGTCTATGTAGTTCTCAGTGAGGATTTCTCGGCTGAGGTTCATGGCTCGCGGTACGAAGTCTTTGTCACCAAGGTCTCCGCGAATAGCGTATGATAACTTGGACGCTTCTACGTACTTGTGTAAAATTTCGGAAACCTCTGTAGAAGTTTTCTGAAACCACTCATACTATCCAGAAGTATACCCTCTGCACACTTACTCCCTTGAGGTTCAGCCGCGAGAGAACCTGAATAAGCGACTGCGTTACAGCCGACGACGAAGGCGGAGGTGGTCCACACATGCGGAGATTGCCAGGCAGATCCGAGTAGAGCACTTCTTCCTGCTTTCGAATAATGCTTTTGTACGCCTTGAAGTCTTCTCTCGTGAGATGACCGTCTAAAAGGCTCAGCTAATTATTTTACGCTGATTAGTGGCTACCGTTATCTTCCATCTCTTCAACGAAGCGATCTGTCATCCATCCATCGTAGAAGATCTTGATGGGATCTTCTGACTGCGAAAGGTACTTCAATGTATCCCTAGATGCAAACCACTATCTTTATGGCTGTCTTAATCCAACTACCTTAGCATAACACGGTTACCTCGCATGACATCCCCCACCTTATACGGTTTTCCTGTTGCCTTATCAATAAAGTCCTTTAGAGTGGGCTCTCTCTCGATGGTCTTGTTTGCGAACTAAAAACAGATGTCACATGAGAGAAAAACTCTAATGTGAACCTTCAGCGCAGCACCAAGCACTCCTCCCACAGGAACACCGTTATTCAGCAACTCAATGGTCGGTTCAAAAAGACTTTTCCAAGGCAGACCGCCACCGAAGTGTTCATATTCTGTTCTGAGCCCGTGAAGTTCTCCAGGAACGGCCATCGCTCTCCAGCCTAGATTAGAGTGGTCAAAGTACATGTTCAACGAAGGCACCTTCTTGTGCGGCTTTGTAATCCTTATCGTACATGTTCTCGGTTGCCGAGAGTGGAGCAATTTCGCGAGCGTCCACGGTGCTACATGTTTTTGTCGTGCTGCAAGAGGACGTAACTATGGAAACTCACCAAACACACCTGTTGTAAATGGTCATGAAGTGGCCGCCTCCGAGACCACTGCACATTGGGTTAACGACTCCGATGCAAAGCACGGTGGCAATCGCTGCATCCACTGCATTCCCGCCCTTAATGAGGATGTCTCTGAAAGGGTGTTGCAATTTGCAGGTAAACAAGCAAAATGATGGAGTACCTTCCGATCTCTGAGCAGAGGATGTGGTCCGCCGCAACGGAAGCCTTACTATATGCCCCGAGAGCACTGGTTCTCCTCTCTGGCCATTCTGGAGCCTGAATTCAAGCAGTTTCAAGAAGCACGGGATTACTCTCTCAAATCAACCTGGACACAGATCAGTTTCACCGATAAAAAAGGAGGTATAGACTAAGGGCACTTTGCAGCGAGCTCCACCAAGGGAAACATGCACCACTCACATTTTCGTAATTGCTGAGAGAAGCCACGTAAAGGGCGCCGAAGACAAAAGTGGTCAGCAAGAAGATGATGCAGAAAGCGATGGACACGGGAAACAGCACGCGGAAGGCGCTTCCAGGCGCAGTCGACTCCCGGTCGTAGGCGACGTCGTCGACAAGAGCCACGTTGTCACCTTCCATCTTGGGGAAAGCTGTGGTCGAGAAGGTGCTGCACCGGGGACTGTCGGGTGCTCTTGTCCGGACTATTTTAATTTACACGGTTTATCAGTGCTAGATAACAACGATCTCTGCATAGTGTTATCACTCGCTTGTTTCTTTCTTTGAAACGGGCAAACTTGTTAATCCTCTCACGCAGTGACACGCATGTGGCACCTACGCTCGTTCGATGTGCATTCGTGCAATTGAAGAGAACTTTATTAATCTATTGGATGTTCAGGTTCCTTGAAAGGCAAAAAAGAATGAGTGTCATGCATTGGGTTGTGGGCATCACGAACAAGATTCCCACGTGGATCAGCTAGCGTCGTAGTTCAAATTCGACTGATGCGTGGGAGATCGGCGTCGCCTTCTTATGGTTTCCCTTCATGTCCCTCTGGGCAAACGGTGCTGTCGGGTACCCGCGGACGGGAGCAGTTATCTATAAGCCGGTGATACATCTAAAGTGGTCCTTTTCTTACAAAGACGCTGTGTCCTTTGCCATAGCGTTCCTCGATGGGCTCGACGGTGCGGTGACCATTTGACCGTTCATGATTGAAACTGTAAAGAGGAAGTGTTGGATATGTCTGATGACAACGCACTTGTGAATGGGAAGCGGAAGCGGAAGTGACGTGTCCTCGTCTTCTGGCACTTGTTCTGTCTCGGTTTCACTGCTGACTCCATAGTCAGCCACGTTATCAGCAGGTCGAGCAACGTTCACATTTGACGATCTGTCTGGGCATTGGCAGTAAATGCCATCCTTTCCGGGTGCTCCTTGGTTTCCTGTGTAGCCCGGTGTGCCCAGAAGACCGGGCTCCCCACGCTCTCCGCGTGGACCTTGGGGTCCATCGGGTCCTATGGGATTTGGATGAAATATGGACGAAAAGGAGGTAGAAACCTGGTGGTGCGGGCTGTCCATTGGTTCCGGGGTCGCCACGAGGGCCGGCGAAACCTCTTGCCCCAGGGCTTCCCTTCTTGCCAGGAGTACCGATTAGTTGTATTGCATTTTCACCCTTCTTCCCCGGATGACCCTTTCTTCCAGCTGTTCCGAAATCCCCACGGTGTCCTTGTGGGCCCACCTGGCCCGGTTCGTTTGTTCCCGGGAGGCCGGGTGGGCCTATCAGGCCCGGCGGTCCTCGAGGTCCTGCCTTTCCGGCGGGACCCGACTCGCCACGAATCCCTGGAGGACAAGGCGAACAGTCGACGAAAGTGGCCAGATTGATGCCATGTGTTCCCGGTTGGCCAGGTCTTCCCGACTCTCCGTTCCGCGCTTTCAACCCAGGAACTCCTGGAGCTCCTCTTTCCCCTCTTGGACATCGGATTCGAGCACAATCTAAAAATAGTCGTTAGTCTTGCAGAAATATTGATCGACTTATCAGTGTAGTCATTCTGGTCAGATTACAAATCACGTGTGAAAACAAAGGAACGCCGTCTCTTAAATTCTCACCACAGACTCGGGAGTCCAAATCTCCCCTTTTCCGCTTTGGTGCCTGCAGCAAGTCGATATATTCTGTACGAGGAGATATGTAAGGTGGCGGGTAAGCGTAGGACGGAGAGAACTGCCCGAATTGTCTCTTCACCCTGCTGTTGTGCTCGGCTTCGAGTAGTTTGAACGCCCTTTGGATTTCCGTCTAAGCTACTTACGTTAACGGATATAAACGGATATCACCTTCGATGTTGTTAATGAAGAGAACTCCTCTTGGAAAGACTGGTTAATATCTTCCGCGATTGTAATGTAAAGCGCAAACAACGCACATGAATAGCAACAGGAGAAGCAGATCACAACCTTACACAGCCGCTCGACACCCGCAACCGTCTGAGACGCATCAGACATCTGAAAAGACTCCAATTTACTAAAGCTGTTTTGATTACCAACACTGATCGGCTTAGCTCACTTAACAGGACATAATTCAGAGTCTAAGCCTTCTACGCATTGACGCACGTCCACAACGAGTCCTTTCGGGGCAGCACAGGTTAGGCTAAATGCGTAAAGCGCGCAACGCTCCGCAGAACAAGATCCTCTGGAGTGCCGGCTGCGGTTGAGGAGTTATTATAGGCTGGCAGTAATTTGTGGAGGAGAAAAAGGAAAACTAGTCGACGCATGAAATTATGCGTCGCAGATTTACCTTCGACAGCGCTCGTGATGAGTCAGTGCAACAAACCTCGTTGTCCTGTTTTGTACATGCACGAGCTGAAGGGATATTTTAGTAACATGTATTCCTGGATCAGTAACCTTCCGCCTCTCATAACATAGATACCATACATATAATGCACTCTTTACATACACTTCGATCTCCAATGGACTCTAAACACGGTTATTTTTAAGCAGGCGGCTAAGCACAGTGGCACTTTTAATCCTCCTTCCCCGGATTGAGGCGTTTTACACGTTTCAGGCGTTTTACACATCAAAGGAAAACGTCGTTACGCAGCGTAAGAAACATGCTTTATTGCTGGAGCAACGTATGTACAGAAAGAGAGGAACTTTCTCTTTTCAAAGTGTGGAAAGAGATAAAAGCACAGTGAGCATGGTGAGCGAAAGACTTGTGCGCGACGAAGCCTTCGAAGGTCGGTTGATATGGATCGGGTTGGGCCGGTCGGGCCCTGGGCTCGTGATAGAATCTACTTCTCGTTGTCGTCCGCGACTGTCCGGTCGCCCGGAAAGCAGGTGATAGAAGTTGCACAAGTGCGCGTCGCACACACAGTGCCGACTGATCGGTTCCGATATGTTCGTGGAGTACTCGGTCGTGCAGCCCAGTTCCACCTTCTAAATCAGACAGGAGATAGCTGCCTAATGCGAGCTGAGGAGCTTACGGCGTCGTCGTCCACTTTCAGGCAGCCAGCCAGAAGTTCGTATTTTGGCTGCGTCATACCCACAAAGTGTTGATGATCCTCGTAGGTCTCCTCAAAGCTGGCACTTTCAAGCACCAATTCCGAGGTCGTTAAACTAATGAAGCAGAAGCGTCCCTCGCATGTATCCGATCTAAACGACAATTACTGAATTTGGAATTGCACGACGTTTTGCAAAACTTTTTGAAAATATCTTGCTGGAAAGGTTGCTTCGAGGTCTGGTGCAGACTGTAGCAGTAGTTCTGCAACTCGGGCGCCCTTTCGACCACCTGCTTGAGCTGGATCTCACGTGTTTGATTCACTCCGTTGCATTTTCCAGAAGGGACATTACACGTGCATCCTTGAATGATGGTCGATAGAGTCGCTTCGTACCTGAACGGGGGCTCTAGTGTTTGTGTCTTTTGTTTTGCTCTACCTGGCACACGTCACAGAGTTTGGCCAGTCGTGGTAGCTCTTTGTGCGCAAGAAGCTTTGTAGACGTGGAAAGCCCAACCCGCAACCCTGAATGAATAACCGATTCTTTATTCGACATCACAACAACTCACCTGTTCCACGCCGTCGAAGTCAACAAGGCAGTAATTGCCGCGACACTTTCTTATGCATTGGTGATCCGAGCATTTGTCGCCGTGCGACTCGGAACACTCACAACATTCGACAGTTGGAAGGCGATAAACGTTGTAGTTGTTCAGCTGAAAGTGACGTGCGCGTGTTTTAAGAATTGGGTTGGACAATGCCACTCACGGCGTCTCTAATGTTTGGATTTTTTGGAAAACCTGTTTTCCCGCTGGGACTCTTTATAGTCTGACTCTAAGGTAGCATTTTAAAGTGCACTTAAGAAGCGAATATTGCAATTTGGCATCCAAAAAAAAGTTATCGCAAAAATTCAACCACTGGACAATCAATACGTGAGGCATTTGTGAAAACAAATCAGGAACGGCTTCCTACCTGCTTCCGTGTATTGCACATGTCACCTGAGCAGTAGCAGTGGATCGACTCCGCATGACCCGCATACTGACATCCCTCGTTTCCGCCAGGCATGTCCGTCGCACAACCTTTCTAAACGCACGAAAAGAAATCTCACTCACTTTCAATTCGACGCCTTTACCTGCACAATTGCCGTTATCTCATCGACAAATGTTTCAATCTTGGCGAAACAGAAGTCACCGGAGCAAGTTGTGTTTCCTACGCAGTCGCACGATTCCGCATCTATCTTCCCATTGGGCAACGTTTTACAATAGGTAAAGCATGCATGACAATTTGCAGCCGAGACCACATGGAGGCAGCAAAGGGTAGCGAGGATCGTAGTACGGTACCACCACCAGTTCTGAACGCGGATCATTCTATCGAGTTCGGCGCACTAACATCGCTTCAGAGCGCTGAAATGGGACACAAGTGCGGATAGGAAGTCCTACTATCCCGTTGGCGATGACTAGAAATTCACGAGGCAGTCGGTTGTTAGTGCAAGACGCGCATCGAGTAATTATCCCTTAGTCATACGAATCGCGCGATGGGCAATTGGTCATTGGGTCCGTTTCGAAGAACGCGGGTGGATAAGGGCACGGGACTGAAGGGTAAAGAAGCCTAAAAAGACAACTTCATTGCAACGGTGGCTGTCATGTTTTCGCGCAAAAATGGGTCACGTAGCCGCGACACAAGTCACCGACATCTCGCTCGTCTCATCCCGCTCGCACTGGTTCGCGGCAGTCAGCGACTATCTACAACTTTTATCAATGTTACTTTCGCAACTCGAAGACCGCGACGACCTAACCTGGTCAGTTGAGGAACGGGGGCAAATGTAGGGTAGTAGACCGTAGCGAACCGCTCTTGCCTTCGAGTTCAAATGCCACTTTCCGCGACTTCGAACATCGACGATAATGAGGGATTAGTTGTCAGCGGAGGTGTTCGCGCGTTCGTGACAGCTAACTCACGCGTCCCGAAGCGCCCGTCTTAGCACACCAGTACACGTAAGATTCAATAAGCAGATTGTGTCCAATTGCTGTTTGGACAATGAGAAGCAGCCGGTTCAGCCGCACATCCCTCAATCGCGCTGTTTTAAGACGTCTAATTGAAAGGTTAGAGCCTTTGTCACTTTCGTTTCCCTCAGACTTTCAAATTGTTTACCCCGGTTCCTAACGGGCGCTCGACTTTCGGAAGAGTAGAAATAAAAAAAGCAAAGCAGTAGAGTCTAAGACATCGAGGTCCTCGTGCCTGGAGGGCGAACGGCTCTCGCACGAGGTGATATATTTCGCGAACTTCCCTCAGACGACAACTGATTTTTGCAGAGTTTTTTTCCTGTGAAGTCAATCACTTATCTCGAGCAGCGACGTTGCCGCGAAGTGACCACAGGTGCGGAGGAAGTGCAGCCAAGCCTGAGAGTACAATGCCTAGCTTCCCTTATAAACAAGCGGGAAGGGAAACTAGGCTGTAGAAAACCACAGACTCGACCAGAGTCAAGTGAGGCAATAATCTCCAGGATAGATCTAATTGACGCCTACGACGGATGTCCATAAGCCGGCATATTTCACTTCCCTCTGACACATCTGATAGACACGTCTCGTATCCGAGTGGCTTACTCAGGGCACATGAGTCAGAGGTTCATGGAAATGCGAGCGAAGATCGGACGGAGGTACTCTCGCAGCGGCGTAACACTGCACTAAAACATGCGTGAAGTCATCACCCAACATTAAGGGTAATGTAGCGATGCCAAGACTCCAGACCAAATTTGATTGCAGAGGCTATAGGCGGATTTGCATCGATCGACCCATGTCAAATGGCGACATATCGCATCGGTTCGCCACAAAGACAAAAAGTGGATGGTTACGTACAACCGGAAATGTTTTTCCGGGCACACTTCGCAAAGCGCCCAGTGGAAGCGGGCGAATATTGCCAGACAATACAACCACTAAGTCGGAAGATGATTTGAGATTGCATTGGGTCTGTCACTGGCTGTGTGCACTTTCAATGCGCTGCCCTTAATGCGCTTGCGACTTCTCGGCGAATTTCCTTTGGCGAAATTCGGATTTTGGCCGGGGAAATGAGCCATATCGCCGGAGGATCCACGACGTGAATTCGGTTGTCAGTGCAGCCTCGGAAAGCGGTGTATGAAACCTGCGAGCTCCAGCTCCAGTGAGAAATGCTTCAACGCAAGGCACATTGTAAAATCCACTTCTACCACTGTTGGTTTCTTTGACCAATCGTCGGTGCTCTAGAAGGCATTTGAAAGGCGTGAAGCCTCAGCCCATCATCGTTTGTGTGGGCAAGGCCGCCGAGAAAATCGTTCACGAATTAACGTGTATGTCTTGGCACAGTCTCGGGCAATGAAGCTAATTGATTTGGACGGAGAGTGCCTGTCGGAAAGGAATTCATAACATCACACGCTCGCATCGTTCACTTTTCACTTTCTCTCTAAGCGACTTTTAGCCGAAAGCACAGAATCCATAAAGTGCTCGTAGTGTTTTTTCTCTTTTTTAACCGATGTCCATCTTCACGGCTGCCGTTGGAAGGGCTTCTCGGTGTACATTTGCTGTTTTTGCTTTGTGCTCGCGCCTCTTCTACCTTTGCCGGCCGACTTCGACCACGTGTGGGCGTAAGTGACCGATACAAACTTGTTGTCAAGGAGCCGTGAGTAAATGAGGCGTTTGGCGAAAGTGGCGAGAATTAAGAGGGAAATATAACTTCGCAGCTCGAGAGCCGATGTAGAAGGCGGGCACCTGGACATAATATTCGTGTCACAACAGACTTCTGCAACTGACAGGCTGCATCGACGTTGGCTGTGCCGGAATCTCCGGTCCCCCGCTGAGAAATGCCACAATGTGCTCGGAATACATCCCTCAACGTGTTTTCTGCTCAACCTTGAGGCTCCGAGGATGTTGACAATGCTTCTGGCCTGCCGTTGTCTCTAAAATTATTCTAATTGACGTTGATTAGTCCTCTTTGTCGTCTAGTTGCGCTTCACAGGACCGCAATTTCAATATTTGAGGAACGTGCAAGTTCATCTTTGTAATCTCGGCAATTTCATTCCTATGGTTAATTCAACAAGGGAGGCGATCCGGCGCCCTGAGGCTAAACCCGTACTTCTTCATGGAATCCGATCCTCCGCGCCGCGGGCGGCAGATCACCTAATTAATATTGTTCCATTCTCCTTAAGACGGCCATGTAATGTGACATTGCTGTGGACAGTTTCCGAGCTAATTCATCACCCTTTGTCATATCTTCCGCTCGGCTGGCTTCTTTCTTCGGAACATTTTAATTTCCCCTGAACCCGGCGGTGTTGCTCCTTCGCTGTTGCCGAATGCCTAAAATTGCGCACTAGTTTATAATTCTTCGGAAAGCACGCTTAATTTGGCCGATCCTGACGCTTTGTAGACACCCTGAGTCCGGGAGACCCGACGCCGGAGACGTTGTCAGGGTCGCGCATCGTCGTCGCTTGTTTTGCATTATGAATGTATAACTACATCGAAGTTGTGTCTGAGCCTTTCGCCAGAACCACTCCGGTGGCAAGCAAAACCCACTCCTGTGAAAGGCGATCCCCCGGCCAACCCATGTGCTTTCCTACCTGCGGCGATGAATCGGCTTCTTGGCAGAACAGCGGGCAAACTTGGTGTTTTTACATCAAATTTTCGATTGTTTTCGCCTTGTGCTCTTTGTATGTGTGTGGCTTGAAGACTCCAAACAAACTTGCACCATGTGGTCGCTCGAGTTAAAGGGATAATCACCACTTTTAACGAGCGACGGACGTGTGAACTGCTCGCCGAGATCCATGTTGGTTGCAGGCCGTTCAACGCCAATTAAATGCGCGTCCTGCATTAGGCTACTTATGCAAATTGATTCCGTGGAGCTTCTACTTTGTCCTAAAGTGCGTAAATTATCGCGGTTGAACAGACACCACCGGGATATCCGAGAGCAAAGAAAGGAAAAGTTGTTGCCGGAGTCGCGCTTTCCGCCCGAGGATGACACTTTGGCGGGCAGCAAACATTCAAATTTGATTTCCATTCATGGAAAAATTAATCCCTCACTTTCCCGCACCCGTAATCCACGACGTCTTTTTTGATCATTCATCTGAGCTCATCCGCCCTAACTCTTCCCAACTCTGCCTCGCGTCCGAGCAGCGCGCTCCGCATGGCACTCGGGCTACCTTTCAGCGACGACGCGCCTATGCTCAATTACAAGAGGGTAAATTCGAGCGATCGGTGCATTTCCTCGAATGTCGCTGAAATCTCATCGCTTCGCGTCCGTAACCCGACACCGACTTTCCAAAACGATACCATGATGTTGTTGTTAATTAGGCGTTCGAACTTGCTCGGTGCGAAGTGCGACGCTATCCGCGTCTTCACCCTTGGCTGCACTCGTCGGACATCAACTTCTGCACCTATTGTCTTGGCCACAACGCGTCGGTAATCGCCGCCGCTTATGGAAAATCCCCTCCGGCCATTCTAAGTTTTCGCTGTCCGAAATGTTTATTGAGAGATTTGGCTTTGTTTATCCCCAGGGTTGCTTGACGAAAGGACGTCCCTAGCTTTATCGAGCACTATTTAAGAAATTAGCGTTCATCGATGAGGAGTTTATAAGTGTGGAGTAGTGCAAGTCGATGACGACAAGCCAAGGATTCCATGCCCTCATATTAGCTCATCCCGGGGAAAAAGTCGTTGCCCAGGAAATTAATTCGCGTTTATTGCTTTGTCGTCCGTCGGTGAAGCCTCTGAGCGCAAGTTTCTCTTTCAGCGCCTTTTTCCCACTTGTACCGCACTGCAGCCAAACACACCGGTGCCAAAATAGAGTCTGCCCAGGCACAGGTCTTCCCCAGCGGAACCGCACATCCTCTCGCGTCGTCTAATCGGTGCCGTGAAACTTACATGCGCTTGTATGACAGCGGTGCGTCAATCTTGGCGTGATTACCAGGTCGCCAGTGGAGGCAAAAGTCGCGCGCGGGAAGCGCTTAATCTATGCATTCGTGTTTTGCGCCGGCCGTAACGTTTCCACCTGCATGGATTCCCCACATGTCAGTTCCACAACCGGGCGAAGTCTTTCAGCGTTTAACTAATTCCTTTCTTCTTCCTTGTTCACGCGTCACCCAGTGTCCCCAACCACAGTTTTCGCCCGCTACGTCGTCGACATCCGATCCGCATCGTCTCCAGGTCATACCTACTCCCACCCAGACACGTCGGGTGTTTTCGTCCTGAGGCCAAGGAATCCCGATGTTGTCTGTTTTGCCCACGACCAGCGGCCGTGCATGACCGGCGGATGCCTTTGAGGCACTTGTGAATATCTTCAAATCCTATCACTTAAAGTACGTGGAGATGTTTGGCGCGCAGTCATCCCTCCACCTTTTCATTCTTTCGGCCATCACGCGCTTCGTCTGCCCGCCGCTGCCAGATTCTCCGAACCTGGGCGTGCGCTGACGACAAAGTGTTATAATCTGGCAAACGAAATTATCAGCAAATTAATTTTGTCCAACTTTGCCACCACGGCGAACGCAATTACGCACCCCACTCGTTTGAGGGTCAGATGTGGTTTACCGAAAGCGGTGCCATTGACGAGCTTCGCCTATTTCCGGTTGGCTTTCGATTAGCAAACTTTTATAGTCGGTATATCTATTATGCACTTCCTTCCCTATTAAAGTGCTCACAGGCGCGCACGCGCGCGAATCAGTCTACGAGTGAGTGCACCGTTGTTTCGCGATTCGCTTGGCCGACATCGCGAACGTAGCTGTTCAGATGAGACCTGGCCATGGCTGTGGCGCCGTTGGTATTTATACGCCCGCAGACTACTCTCAGAATCGCTGCCCATTCTCTGCGCGATTTCCCTCTCGTCAACATCCGCTCATCATTTTCAATTTAGGTGACTCGACTTGATGCGATCACGAGAAGGACTCGATTAACGTTCGGTGGAAAACAAACCTGGACATCACTCGAACATAATCATTCTCACTCCTCTGCAAGCTTCGTTCGGCAATATGCACGCCGTCGTCACGGCCGACACCGCCGGTGTACCCGTCTTCCAGGTGTTCAAGGGTGCGGCCTTGGGCCTGCTTGTCCTATGGACCATTGCTGCCAATTCCCTTGTCTTCATCGTTCTCTACAAGAACCCGCGACTGCAAACAGTGCCAAACTTGCTCGTAAGTCGCCGTCTTGTACACCAGGTCCACCTGCTCCTCTTAGGTTGGAAACTTGGCCTTCAGCGACTTGTGTCTTGGACTGGTAGTCCTGCCACTGTCCTCGGTTTACGCCATCGCCGGACAGTGGCTATTCCCGGAGACCCTTTGCGTTATCTTCGTCTCGGGTGAGCGAACAACCACTTGCCAAAAACAACAGGTCTACTTAAGCGGACATCCTCTGCTCCACTGCGTCCATTTGGAACCTGTCGATCGTGGGACTGGACCGCTACTGGGCCATCACGTCGCCAGTGGCCTACATGACCAAGCGAAACAAGCGCACCGCGCTCGTCATGATCCTCTCCGTGTGGGCGTCATCGGCACTTATTAGTTTAGCGCCGCTCCTCGGATGGCGTCAGGTGTTTTCACGCGCAATAAGTGCAATAACGTCCAGTGTTTGCGCAGATCGCCGAGCATGGCAACCTGGTGCAGATCAACGGCACGTGGCAGTGCACTTTCCTCGACCTGCCCAGCTACACCATCTACAGCGCCACCGGATCGTTCTTCATCCCGACGATTCTGATGTTTTTCGTCTACTTTAAAATTTACCAGGCGTTTGCCAAGCATCGCGCGCGGCAAATCTACCGGCAGAAGGTAAGTCCGGATCGCCCGGAAGGAATCATTCGTGGCGAGTGAACACGTTTTGTCGAAATTCTTTAATTTGACAACAGGCACTATCACAGCGACAGTTCGCATGTGTTCGTGTGTCCACATCCGACCGGATCCAAACGTTTCCTCCAATTTTACTACACTCATCTACGTTCTGTTCATTTTATGATTTAATTCTCTGTCATTTTAGCTGGCTGTCTCCTCTCATGTAAGCTGAGCTGGTCCCAAAACGTAACGCTGTGTCGGCACCAAAATTAACCTCGACCGTTCGGAACTGCCAAGGGGCTTTAAGCGTGCCGTCTTTCCTAATAGATCTCTTTGTTAACACCACTGCCTCAGCTCCTCTATTCTATCCCCTCACCCTTTCTCGCATATCTTTTAGCACCACACACACACTGCACCTAGTCGTTATTCTTTCTTTCTCACTCTGTGGCTTTTAAGCAACACCGCAGCTCGGAAAGAGCGAACTTTCCGGCCAGGATCACCTAGAGTTTGTGGCGTAGCTTGTCGTCGTGCATCACCACCGTGCCGCAGTTATCCCAATCTCGCTGTTCCTTCTTCAGGTCATCCGGAAACACATCGAATCGACCATCTTGCATGAGATAAGTCACGTCCTTCCGACTTCCGATGAGTTCGCGAAAGAAGAAGACGAGGATGAGGACGAAAGTACGTAGATGTTTGGCTCATGCGATGACGCACATAAACGAAACATTTAGGCGACAGCACCGGTCGCTCTCGCAATAATGACATTCAGAACGGTCCGATTATCGAGGAGGACGAAGAGCAGTGTCTTGAGAGCGAGAACGAAGATGACGACGACGACGACGAAGAGGAGGAGGCGACGGCCAAGGAATTGAATGAGGTGACTGCGTCAACGGCCACCAAGGTTAGCGGAAGCTGCGTCCCATCGACACTGATGCACTTTCCAGGAGACTTGGGCCGACAGCGTAGTCATCCGCAGGGAGCGGGAGAACGGCACCTCGTCGTCGCTGCGGACCGAGTTCCGCACTCCGGCAGTCCGACCGACGGCCGAGAAGTGTGTCGCTTTTCAGAAGCCCGAAATTAAGAAGTCGTCCAGAGCGACCATTAGCTATGAGAAGGTCAAAAGACATAAGACAAGGAAGGAGAGGGTGCCCCGAAAGAGCTTGCAGAAGAAGCCGAAGGCGATCTCTGCGGCGAAGGAGCGTCGTGGAGTAAAGGTTCTTGGCATCATCTTGGGTTGTTTCACTATCTGCTGGACGCCCTTCTTCATGTAGGATGTGATTGCTCTGCTCTTTGAAGAACTGATAAGTTTAGCATGTACGTAGTCGTTCAATTCTGCTCAAATTGCGCCGTCAACCACCACATTGAAATGTTCATCACGTGGCTTGGCTACAGCAACTCCGCCATGAACCCAATCATTTACACGGTGCGTTCCCGCCTTTAGTGCGTGCATTACCGTTTTCAGGTGTTCAATCGTGACTACCAAATTGCGTTGAAAAGACTGTTCTACAGCGGCAAATCGGGCATTGTTCCTGGACGCCCGGTTTAGCTGAACGAACCAACAGTTTATAGGTGATATGTCGGGTATGTAATCAGTTAATCACAGTGATCTCTACAACAAATAAATTTAATTTATTAGCATTGCTTTGTTGTGAATAAATCGTGACTTCAGTGCCGCCGAGAGAGCAGAGCAGTTCAAGAGAGGAATATATAAAAGGGGACTTAAGAATTCTATTTTGGTCAATAATAATTCCTAAATCTTGCCTAGAAGGCATTTCGGGGTTACAAGGCAGAGCAATTCGCTGCCACGTGAAATATTAAACAAACAGGGGCACGACATTTCTTGGAACACGCATCCTGTGGTCATTGGCGTCCGCTTGCACGGCATTCGGTAAACAAGATTAACATGAACAATTGATGGCAACTTGTTCTCTTGGCGACGATTGTCCATGATACGATTGTTCTATGATATCCTTCATACATATGCATATTTAGAAGTCCCAGTCAGAAATATGAACAGGCAGCTGGGCAACCAGGCGAAGGGCGCACGGTTATTATACTAAAAATCTGATTGTTTTAAAGTTAAAGTTCAAAAAATTCAGAGATGTTGCTCAGGGAATGGTTTGGGTGATGGACAAAACCCGGAACCATCATGCCTTACAATGAGATAGGTTTACAAAGGAGAGACAACACAATGCACCACTCGTGCCATGATAGGTCATGCCGTCAGGCAAAGTGCGGTGACAGCCTATGACATTTTTGTGAACGGACATTTCAGTCCCGGACTTTTCAGTCCCGGATATTTACGTAGATGATGTAGGTGATGCTAAAGTATATATGAGTAGAGCTTAGCACGTTCCTTTACATTTCCTCGTAATGTCGATTACTTCTCAACTCTCTGCTAACGCCTTCAACCATTTCCAACACTCTCTGTCTTCCAGTCATCTTCGACGAACTGCAGTCGTCTCCTGTCGCCGTCAAAGGCCAGCAGTCGTCTCCATTCACCTTCACAGGCCAGCACTCGTCTCTATTCGCCTTCACAGGCCAGCAGTCGTCTCCTGTCGCCGTCAAAGGCCAGCAGTCGTCTCCAGTCGCCTTCACAGGCCAGCAGTCGTGATCAGTTTTTATGTATGGTACGCGCGTTTTCGAGGATGTCCCTACATCTATGACTGTCCGAACAAATTAACTTTTTATGATTAAAGAAAGCTGTACGCACCTGCCTGCAGCAAAGCTTTCAAACCGCTGCATATGGACCATACATGCTGCTTTCGGAAAGTTCGCACATTCGGTCTGTCTCGGATACGGACACACACTGTCTGGCTCTTCTCCTTATTTGTATGTTTGATTACATAGAGCATTTTTTTACATTACAAATTGCTTAAAGCACGCTATTTCCACAACAACTATTTGGTCAATTCTTGTACTCTGCGGAGCCACGCGTACGGCCTCTTCCCTCGCGCCTATAGGGCTATTGACCACTCCCCCCGGCCCGCGCATTGCACTGAACCGCGGCTGCGCGCGCAAATTGCGCGTTGTTACTTTTCTCTCAGTAATAGGTTGTTGGCCCAATGTTTAGTGGTCATAAAAGCGAACCTCGAAGTCAGCAAGGTCGCGAATGGTTTTTTGTACTTATCTCGCGTTTTGATGGTATCGTCACACCACTTAACCAACGTTCCCGCTCTTCAAATTTTCTGTTTCAGCCCAGCCGCCGAAGGACAACTGCCACCGGCCATGAGTCAGTCTTCCCAGAACAACGCAGCGTCAACCGGATCTCCAGATATCCTACAACAAAGCCTGGCTCTTTTGGAACGAAGTGAAGCCGGCTTGGAACGAAGCCAGGCTATTTTGAAACGAAGCGAGGCTATTTTGAAACGAAGCGATGCTATTTCGGAACGAAGCGAGGCTATTTCGGGACGACTCCAGGTTATGTTGGAACAAGAACAGGCTTTTTTGAAACTGGTAAAGAGCTATTTCAACCCAGCCGACTTGGAACGGGTCCTCGGTGAGCAGCGCAAGAAGGCGGATGAGGAGCAAACGAAAAAGAAGCCGTAATATGTGAACACCGGAACTGGTGATACTACTGTTAATACTGCTGTTTCCGTTATTTTTTGCAACCCCGAAGCGGGTGCTTCTTTTGTGCTATAGATAAAACAGTTCAAGGATATGTATTGGATCAGGGAATTTGGAATGGTGACTGAGGTGTTGTAAGTAGGACTACCGGTGAGACGCCCGTTAGTTTGGCGATATAGCTAGTGAAATTAACTCAAACGCGTTAAAAGTCAAATAATACTTTACTTCCACCAGTTTTTTTTCTTTCACAGTTAACTACTCTACAGCCAACAACAATGAGAGCAAAGTAATAACTTCAGTTCTTCAATAAGTCGCGGCCTCGTATCTCTCCACTAGTTTCGGTGCTTCACCGGTTTGCAACAGCTTAATAGCCACCGAAATGTGTCATGTACTCAGTCGAAAGCGTCACATGTGATGTGGTGGAAATTCCTACATATAAACTTCCTTTCGTATAAGCGGTCTCACAGAGGTCATGACCATTTTAACATTTTTGCTCAAGGGGCGGAACTAAATGATCTCCAATGTGTGATCATTGAACTTTTGCCAGGCTTCATCTACAGTTAAGATAAACGCCATGGAAACGAGATTTTCTTGTTGTCCCCACTTCGTTGTTGGCTCCACGTCAATCACAGTCATCTCTACAACAATGAAATTAAATTTATTACTTCCGTTTTTTTCTAAATAAATCATGACTTTCATGTCGCCGCGAGACCAGAGACTACCAGTTGTGAGACCAGAGACTACCAGAGACAGCATGACAGGAATGTGTAAAAGAGGACTTAAGGATTCTACAAAAAAAGGCGGAGAACCAAGCATGAATTTTACACATTTATTTTTGCCACATTATTAGTTGCGTTTGGTACAGAAAACGGACTTCTCACTCGTGCTCATGAGCAAAAGGACAGTCACAACTGGTAGCGTTAAATTGTTGGCCGTTCTTGAAGGTAACATTAACAGTTGGAAGCAACCGTTATTGCCATTCATACCTAGTCTCACAACAGAGTGAAATTGCACCTTCCGATTATGTTAATGTTTGCGTCTGAGCATCCTCATCATCGTGACACAATGCTCTGTTGAAACTGGCGCAACGAAAACGGTCGGCGCTCTTTGAGCGACGCGTCGGTTTGAAGCGGTCCCTCAGTTCTTCTTCTTGGCACGCGACCTTTTGTATATCTATAGAAGATGCACTCTTCTAAGCCTATTAATTACAAGTACTTGACCCCTGGCTCTGCTTACGCAGTTTGGTCATCCGCGGTGGGCCGAACTGTGGTGCCGCCGACCCCTCACCCCTCGCGCCGCCATAAACTGTCTATGTACTTTCCGGCGTCTGTGAACGCGCGTGTAAATAGGTCGTAAAAATGCGCTTCTCACCGCCCGGCGCGTATTTTCGATTTCTAATATTCTTTCGGTTCGAACACGTTTTGAAAGAGCTCATTTCAGCCGTCACTATGTAGAAGCGAATCGCTACACATCGGCATCGATATAGCCGCAGTCAAGGGTCTGCAAAGGTTGGTTTGTTAACGCAGTTACTAAAATTATATCTTGACCAAAAACTTAATTGTAAGACCCGTTTTAATAAAAGAGCACAGCGCATTTTGCCACGAACGTGGGAATTTTCCGATAGAAAAGCTCATCCAGTATCCTGTTTCAAAGAGCACACTGCTTGTTGCATTGTTATAGTACCATTTATGCTGAGATTAACGTAAATTGCTACATATTGTAATGGTGTGAAGATACACTGGCGTCTACAGTAATTTGTATCCACTTATTGGATTGCGAATTGGAAAAACAGAAGCAATGTGCTGTTTATTAAAAATAAAGAAATAATCGCTCTTTTTCTTTGATAAACATATCCAAGTGCAAAACTGGTAAAAAAATACGTGACAAGTTGTCCGTTGTAAAAAGGGTTGTCCTCGATTTTCATTATAAACTTCTTTTTTAATTTTCAACTCATTTTCGCCATTCCCACCTTCAAAACATTTTCACTGTTAATCTGTTTTATTAACAGTGGTCTTAGGTCTTACTGTCTTCCGCTCCATCTTTCCTGAAGCCATTTTATCGTCATGACGCGTACTGTCAAGCCGTGAAAAATTATTCACTTCGCCATCTCTTTTCATTACTCCATATGCATTATTTTGTTGGTTATTATATACTGATAATATGCAGGTGAACAAGATGCTCGGAAGCTGTTGTCGCTATTATCATGACCTATTGTCTTTTCTTTTTACTCACGGTGTTTTTTGAGGTTTTCAGTGCAACAAGCTGACTCATGTCGCGGGGAGACCCTCACTTATTTGGAAATCCCGCTATGTAGTTTATTCTTACGCGTCCACTACAATAGCCTAGGCATCCTGACCAGATATATCTTGATGCCACGGGACGGTTAAGCGAATGCGTGTTTAGCCGCTTTTGTTTTATTTATTGATAGATCCACCTCTTTCCGGAAAACCCACCATAAATTTATTTATTTATACACGGACTATAAGTTACAGATACATTTCATTAAAAATAGGAGCGATTAAAGATGTGTGTAAATTGTTACCCTGTACGATCACGTAGCGCGACCTCTGAGAGGTGCCTTATCATTCTTGCACATCGACATTTGTGCTAATGTCGTGCCAAAGCATTGGGCAAAGGTGGGAATAATGTTATCTACCGCATAAATATCTAAGAATTCGTTCTGATTTCAGTGCTGCTCGACATGCACTGACCCCATCGAGCTTCTTCTTCAACATTTAGTAAGTTTTTCCCTCTTATTCAAAGTTCTTATTTAAAAACGAATTGTACGAGCTCACTTTCGGTTCTTACCTTTGTGATTTTAATGGGACAGCTTTTAACTGGTGGGCATTTTAGTAAACTCAAATTATTCGATCCGCAAAGATCAACTAGTCGAAGGCGAAGCAGATAACCGCGCTCTGCACCAACAACAAACTGGACGACCGTATCGCCGTTCAATAGCGTTAAAGTCGCAGTGAAACCAAGAGCCAAAACGACATACAAGCCTTGTCAGCTACGGCTATAGCAGAAGAAGGATCGTCTGCAGATAATCGACAACCAATTCCCGCCCGAAACGGTTCAGCTGATTCTTAATCAGATGAGGTAAGGGATCGGTTGAGTCTTTGGATCACCACATAATGAGATGTTTACAGATTATTCTGGACTTCCGCCTGCAGCGGATATTCCGAGTCCATTTGCAGTGATGAAACCCTAAGGCGTTTCTTAAACGCAGGGATCTGAGCAAAACGGACCTGGAAAATTAGCCGTCGTCACGGTATCTTTGACGCCATATCCGGACTTTGTGACATGCTGACTGTTTCAGGAGCGCTCTGAAGAAGTCACCCTGGACTACAGTGGTCCAGAGGAAGCTGCCCCTCAAAGTAACTGTCAAACACCATTCGCGCCAACGTGTACAGTCAGCGGTCAGGACTTCCGGGACCAATATCGCAAATGTCGCAATACTTGCGCCAAGGGCGTCTAACTGGTGAGCCTTAAGTCAGATGTTTCTGGTTTGACATTGACTGTTTAGAGGCGTTACGGAGACGTTTACAGATTATTCTGGACTTCCGAATGCCGTGGATATTCCAGGTCCATTCATACTATTGACTGCAAACCCCGATGACCTATGAGTTTGAGTTTGCCCTGCACCATGTTGCAACACCAATGGAAACCGCCCACCACGTGAGTGTATATGATGGTATGTTGGGACTTTCACAGCTTATTTGTTTCAGGAACGATCTTAAGGACGTTCTCAATTGGAGTCACAATTACTTTACTGGAACACACACAAAAGAAACATGATATGTTACATAAACAAACTTAGAAAAGGCGGAGAAGGGGAAGATACAAAGGCAGATGTATGGATAGAAGTACGAGATAGAAGTACGTACTAAAGCTGTATTCCTTCGTCTATTCGTACTACTGACACCAAATCAGCGATGACCTGTAAGTTTCCGTTCACCCTGCACCATGAGATTTTCAAATATTTAGTTTGAAAGATGTTTTGATGTCGAGGAAGGATTTACTTTGGAGTTATCTAACATTTGACATTACTGATAGAAGACTGATATGAGGTAAGACATCACTTGAGTCTTCTGATCACGAGACAATGATTACAGATGATTCTGGACTTCCGCCTGCAGCGGATATTCCGAGTCCATTTGCAGTGATGAAACCCTAAGGCGTTTCTTAAACGCAGGGATCTGAGCAAATCGGACCGGAATATTAGCAAGCGCAAGGAAAGCTCTTGTTAGAAGGTATATCTGATGGTATCTTGGGACTTTTACAACTTATTTGTTTCACGAACGATCTTAAGGATAAGGAGAACGGACTTCAAGGATAAGGATCTAAAAGATCTGAGTTTGCTTACTGCTTATATATTTGATTGTCATCGAAGATAGATAAAGTTTATGATTCCACCGTTGTGTTTCCATACATATACAGTGCAAATAAGAGTCACAGTTACTTTACTGGAACACATACAAAAGAAACATGATATGTTACACAAACAAAGTTAGAAAAGGCGGAGATTGGAAAGATAAAAAGACAGATGTATGGATATACAAAATTTACGAGATAGCTGCGTGGAGAGAGGTATGCACACAGGAAGAAGGTATAGGAAGATGTAGAAAAAGAAACGTGGAATGCACTTTAGCTGGCCGAGAGGGGGAGAGGATAGCTCACGTCAAGCTTCTCCGGGGGGATCTCGCCGGTCGCGGCGTCTACCGCTTCTACCTCGTGCCCGAGGTGGAAACCACATAACGAGCAAAAACGGTCCTAAATGAAGGATCGGGTGAGAATTCTGAGAAGAAGATGGTCAAATTGTAAGACAAGTGTCTGCCATAGAACGTGTCTGCCATAAACTCCGATTCCCTGCTCTGACTGCAAGAAGAGCACTCGACGCACACCGGGTCGACCTTAGCTGCCCAAGCATCTAAAACAACATTCTAAATCTCCAAAAGACATTTCCATCCTACTTTTCAGGGCGACATTGACGATCAACTTCTGCTTCTCCTTTGTGCGCACATGGCACACATCGGATGCTTCTTTCCTTGTTTTCTATTCCGCACCGGTTCGAAGTGAGTTGATTCGCACTGCTCGTAAATGGACCGACCACAACACTTGAGCAACTTCGGGACGCCGTAGAGATTCTGACACACCGGACAAGGAAAGATCTTGTTTGCGGTAGTGAAAGCAAAGGTACATCTGAAGGCACATTGAAACTATGATAGGTTAATTGCAACAGACTCCACATTGCTGAGTCCGTTTTTGTTTAAGATCTGCCAATATGTTGAGCATCCTGTATGTTGGCTATCCCCTCCCGGCGCCAATGTTCTGACCAAGTTAGGAGCCTCACCGGATCCTCAGCGCTGTAGTTGGATCCCGATCCCAGGATCAGCTAATCAACAAGCTGAAGGACACTTTTCCGACGCAGTCATTGAGGAGGAGTGCCAACTCCGCTGCTCTGCACAGACTTTTACGGTTTGGGTAAAAGCGCAACTGAGTCACCTGACGGTGACCGCGCTCTGGTCAACTGGTCAAGCTTAAGCTTTCAAATGCATTGTCAATGGATACTACTTTAACTTTTGGCATTCAGTATTATTTCTAAAGCTCACCTTGGTTGGCCTTTGGGGACAGAGCAAGAATTCTCATTAAAAGGAGTGAGAGTCTTTCTGTGTTGTCTGAAAAAAAGCTAATGAGTGAAAGCGGCGTGAACATGGTTACCGTTTCAGAATGTCGATGTTGAAGTGCACGTCATGACGCGCACTGCCAAGTGGGTTAGTTCTCCACTGGCATGATGGTTCAGGCCTGTTTCAAGTGTTGTCGTAGAAGTTCTTAAAGTCGGGGTGGTCCCATCAAATCCATATGGTTTAGTTGATTTCTGAAATCAAGTACTAAAAAATGGATTTTCGCCGAGTTTCCATCAGGAAAACACTCCGACGTATTAGAATTAGTTAGAATTTTGTCTTTATGCAACTGGGGCCAAAGATGAATCAACAGATAGTTGAGTGAGCAAAAACGTCTCCGAACTAAGAACACTTTGGTCTTTTGGTCTTCCAAGATACTTACTAAAAGTTGAAGACTGAAGCTCGATAGTGTGCAGTCAATGTTTTGATACGGCTCCAAAGGTCGGTGATCTGGAAACAGGGCAATTATGAGATGAAACTACTACAGAGACTTACAAGAGTTGAAGAAGGTTTCTCGATGTGGGTCGGACACAGCCCCGGACCGAATGGGATAATCGATCCGGGGCCGTGTGGCTTGCACGACGAATGACTTCCTTTTGTCTAAAAAACACATAGTTAATTTCACGGTTCTGTTTAGATTGGCATTTTAATGCTAGAGCCTTCGCATCGCTGTGCTCAGAAAATATTTTCGAGACTAAATTGCAAGCGTGTCAAGAGTGTCGTGTGACCAGATCTTTAGAGTGACGGCAAATTCTGGTCCTCGCATTACAAGGGCGAACACTGCACATTTATACAATTTTAACGTTTTCCATTTATGAAATTCAAAACTGAAACTTTCGTTTCCGTTTATAAAAATGAAAACTAAGGTTTTGGAGCTATGCGACTGGTACAGCCAACTACGTCCTTTTGTCTCACATTCACTATTTCGTTTTATAATATGTATAGCGCCAATGGCCTGACTTGACGACTCGAAAATCACGGCGGGTCTGATATTACGGTCTGCGGCTTATTGCTTTGGTGACAATGACGTGGAATATATGGGTAACTGGATAAATCGATGAAAAACAGATCGGCGTGGACTAGTACGTTTGTGTTACTAGGGAATAACAGTTATCGAGAACAAATGGACACTCGAGGTCATCGAGAAGTCTACGGTGTGAAGTGGCTTGCACTACGAGTCAATGTGTGGAAAACTACTTTCGTTTCCCCCGTTCATGCGATGGAAGCGTAGCAACATAACGTTCATGGATCACAGAGAATACTCGACGGATCTGAGACGCCAAGATATCGCTAATAATTTTGGCATGCCAAGAGCAGACACAAAAGAAAATCAATTTACAAAGCGGTAGAATTCCCACTGCTTGTATTCGCATATTTCGATTAACGTCTGCGACAACTATGCCACTAACATCTCTTGTCGCCGTGTAGCATCTCTTCTAGCTTAACGGCAGGACTAGAAACAAGACTAGAAACAGGCAAAATCGAAGCTTTCTGGATCGGGTTGTCGGGAGGGTGCTCTGCGCAGCAGCTTCGGATCGACATGCACCTCGCGAACCTATTTGCACCTCCGCAGCACCGCGCAATCTGCGCGCGGCACCGCTCATTTATGTAATCTATGAACGGAGCTGCGCGCGCTAATTGCGGCGTGTAACATCGCTTCTAGTTTAAGTTAGATATGACCTTTTGCATCACTGGAAAAATCATGTTGTGTTGAAATGCTACTTCTCCGAGCGCGTTTTCGCTTTTTGCTTTTTTGAAGTGTACTTTTAAAGCTTTATGGTGTAAAAGAGCCGTTGGCTTTCTTTGTTTGACCGCCGCGGTTGCCCAGCGAACAAATATCGATCGACCCAGTGGGGGTCCGTCTGCTTTCTATGTCCCAATCTATAGGTTCTGGGCCCCGAGGGCCGAGGAAATCTACAGTTTGCGGGAGAGCGGGGCCCCTTTGGGAGCGACCCGAAGGGGCCCGGGTTTCTTCTTCTTTCTTGGCCATCATCTGTAGGTTACATGACCTGTTCATCTATTTATCCCGTTTATCCACGGCCAGGAAACCACTAGTGGTGCCAATTACCCATTCGTCTCCACAGCAATTCATCCTAAGACCCTTACGAGTTCCCAGTAAGCCAACAGAAAGTATCTTTCTTGCGCTTACACTGTCCAGTTACACCCCTATTTTGGACGCCGACCACTCTGGTCAGCGCTCCCATGCTGCCTAACAAGCAGCGAGTAGATAGTAGTCAGCGAGCAGCGAGCTACGATAGGCTCTCCTGAATGACGCTTCACTCTGCATAATGGAAAATATAAGTCAAGCTTTATGGCTAATGTGGGTCGGAAAGTGTTTCGCCCTGGCGTTCTTCAAATTTCCTGCCTATATCGTTAAGGGTATAATTACAGTGTGGGCAATAGATACTTTGTCTCCGATTCGCTTTTATCAAATATTTGGAGAATCTTAGGCCTGTTACAAGCACCCTTAAGTACTGGCTTCTGGCATGTAGGTTATTTATTGCTGGCTATTGTCATGAAGTGCTATTGGATTTAGCTATCGGCTTGAAAAAAATGGTTAGGAAGGTCAACTGCATTCCTCTAAACTAGTTCTGAGAGAGAACTAATGGATTCGCAACATGTCAGATTTTGGTATTTGTGTTCGCCGTGTACTTTCGCCTTTTATAATCACTGTGGTTTCGCAAATGATTTAATCTCTTGATATGCCGGAACTAAAGGGCTTAAAGACGCAATTGGAGGCTAGAGTCCCCGTTCCCTAAGGTACGCCGATCCTTCTTTCAGCATTTAAGCAAACCTATTGAGGGCAGGCTTTAGAGCTTACTAGTTTAGACTTCCTTATGCGTGAGAATATACATACGTGTACATTTCAGAATGACGTCTGAAACTCCTGGAACTAAAGTTCCCATACTGCCTAACCAGCAGGAAAAAATGAACAAAATGTTCCTTGGCTTCCTCGTTTTCTGTACTGCGATGGCTACAACAGTGACCACACTTCAAATCTACGATGCCGACTCCCACAAGAAGACCTGGTATTCCTCATGTATACAATCTCTAAAATGAGTTTTAGTGGCGGACTGAGTTCCTCGATCCAATTCGGGGATACCGATGTCTACCACGCAGGGGGCACAGTTCAACCAGAATGTGACCCTATTCTCCCTACCTGCCATCACAGCATGGCAGTGAATAAATTCCTGGACATCTACATACACGGTGAACTTCCAATTTGGCTATGGTATCACACTGGAGGCGTAGCGCCTATGATTAACTGCATTCGTTCGGTGAATATAAATATTTTTCTGATTTTATCTGACTCCATGTACATATTAGCGCCAGACACTTGACAATGTATGACATAGCATAATCATCAAAACATTTTAAATATTGTTTTACATCGACAGCGACTCCTTCAACAGCGCTACTGACAATTAAGTTGCTATAGGATGTACGCGGTCAAGGGATTTAGCATATCTAAAAGACTCTGATTTTATGATTCAACTGCTTGCACGCTTTCGCTTCCTTTGCTAATAGACGCCAAATCTCATCTGGTTCCGATATATACCACAGAATACCACATGGCAATACCATAGAAAGTAACCATACCGACTTTTTTAAAAAAAAACATAAATTCCACCATAAGCTCGCATGGTTCAAATTGAGAACCGGACTTCTCTCTCGCATCTCTAACGTATCAAATTATCACCGTATCACCGATCTCTAAGAGACTGGGATTTTTTTAGCCCGCTGAATTATTGACAATCGGCGCAACACGTGTGGTGCGACAGGACACAATCACACCTTCCGATTATGCTACTGTCTGTGTCTGAGCGTCCTCGTCTCCGCGCGCACAATCCTATGTTGCAGCTGGCACGCCGAAGACGGTCGGCGCTCTTTGACCGTTACGTTGGTTCGTGGTGATTTCTCAATTCTCCTTCTTGGCAAGCAAACGTTTGCGTACAAGCAAAATTTCTGGATCTTGGAGGGACACAATGGATTGTTTCTGCGTATTCCAACGAAAGGTATCACTTTCAAGTACTTGACCCGTTGGCACCTCTGCTTACCCATTTTGGTCGGCCGCGGCGCGTCCAAACTGCGGCGCCGCCGGCCCTTCGCCTCAATCCTCGCACCGTCGCGCGCTCGCGCCTCCATAAACTGTCTATGTACTTTCTGTTCCGTGTGAACGCACGCATAAATATCTCGTAAAATGCGCTTCTAACCACCTTGCGCGTATTTTTGAATTTCGATAAATATGATGCTTCTAAATATCCTTATGCTTCCCAATTTCAGTCTCAACCCAAGAGCAAGAACCCAAAGAAGCTGCAAAAGAAGAGAGACACCTGACTGCGGCACCGACCTAGCCGCAGTCAGGGGTCTTCAAAGGTTGGTTTCTTTTTGCAATCATACATAGTGATTAATACGCTCAGATAATAAGGAAAAAATAAGTGATATTTCCTAGGTCCCGTAGAATTTGCACTGCCATATAAGACTTTTTGCTTCTCTTGGGGGTTCTGCTGTTTTCAATTGTAAAGAAAACCATGAAGTATGTAGTTTATTCTCATGCTTTCCTTTATGTACCTTAATTGTAACGGTGTATCTCCGGTCTTGTTCTCATCATTGATAGGTCCCCTAGGCCCCTTCCATACCAGTGGTGCCCATTGTAGGCGTAATGCTCAACTAGTGGAACCCTAGTCCCGGGAAGGATGAACGGTATCACGTAGCAATGTGTGTCTCCATTCTTTTTCTCGTTATTCATAGACCATCTGTATAGTTTTTTTCTTTGAAAATCCACCATAACTTGCTCTATTAGGTGACATGATCAGAGTGACATGATCTCGATTCTCGAAAAACCGAGAATTTTTCCGAGGATTCGAGATCGAGAATCGAGACCGATACCGAGTCTCGAAAAATTTTGAAATCAAGAGCAAAAATCTTTTTTTTGAAGTTTTTTGCCAATTTTTCATATCATCTATCTGTGTTTTGCATAAATAAGGAATAGGAGTCCCAGTAGGAGTGCACGGTCCCAGCACGAGGACCCTGCAAAAGACTTTTTGCTAAGCGTATTTTTTCGAGACCGATACCGAGACCGAGAGTCGAAAGGGTTCGAGACCGAAACCGAGACCGAGAATTTTGAGGAATACTCGAAAAGTTTTGAGCGAGACACAGCTCTGGGTTCATTTGGAAGAGTAACTCTCATTGCTACCTTGTACGATTACGTAATGCGACCTCTGAGAGGTGCCTTATCATTCTTGCACATCCACATGTGCCAACGCATTGCACAAAAGTGGGAATAATGCTATCTACCGCATAAATATCTAAGAATTCGTTCTGATTTCAGTGCCACTCGACATGCACTGACCCCATCGAGCTTCTTCTGCAACATTTAGTAAGTTTCCCATTTTTTTGTTTAAAGTGCTTATTTAAAAACGAATCGTAGATTGTGTAAAAAAGCGATTGTTGGACTCTCGTGCAATCTCGCAGCGCAAACGTTCAACTCGTAAAGGACAAACTCCGGCTGCCATTAACACGTAAGGGAACTCCAGTTGTAGAGAAGTTAGCACATATTTATATGATACAGTATGGCCGGAAATCCTTGAACGTATCAAGGAAATCGACGCGGTAACGCATAATGTAAGATTTATCTAATTTTCTACTAAACATAATGGACGGCAGTTTGGCACAGATAAGCACAAACAAGCCCAGAAACCGCGTCTAGTACGAATACTACGATACCCATTACGACACCCCACTGATGGATCGATAGACGTTCTAATATAACAACTCCTTTTCTAACAATAGTTGGCTCTCTATCCTTACTAGTCCCAGCAGTCTCTTTATCCTATACTGACTTACTAGGGAATGATATCTTTGGATCGTGGCGAAGGGGGCACAGATCACTTGCATACTATGATTTTGATGATTTTCATATTACCGCAACTCATTCAACTACCTCGTTCTCTAAGGCTACGGCGAACTGGCACTTGCGGCTACGTGCGTTATAATCAGCACACCGAAGTACAGAACATCCACTCCTTTCGCCTTGATCCGCCGAGATTACTTTGGAGTGTTCCTTAGTTAGATTATATGCGCATCCTTTGCGGCGTTGTACTTCACGGAAGTCCCCTAAGATCTTAAATAATCCGTGGCCAAATATTTTCGTTAAATTTGTGAGTTAGGCCTTAATGTGTGCCATGGACCCTTCTACATTCTAGCAGTTTTGTTAGGCAAATTAAAATCGAAGTTATCCAAGAGAATTTGAGTCAACCCGACATTTCAGTGCAGCGTTCAAAGAGGACGCCTCACGAAGGCCAATCCTCGACAAATGTCCAGTCCTCGCGACAACGCGTAAAGTCAGCGGTGGAGGACTACCCATCATCCAACGAGTAATATCGCAAATGTCGCACTACTTGCACCACGGGAGTCTAATTGGTAAGCCTCATCTCGGATTTATATGTAGATGTAGACTAATTTAGGGCTATCGATGGCAGAGTACTGTAATGAAGTGCCGACGCAGCTCAACTGCGTTGGAAAGCAACTTCTCCAACTTCTCGACAGCGAGCCTGAGAAGCACATGCAAAGCGGTGTGCTCAAGTCCAGCAATGGAAAGAAGCAGCCGGAGCACAGGACATGGAAGATCATCACAGTGATGCAGGCCACCAGGAAATCTGCTCGATTTGCTGCGTTGACCATGCAAGTTCAGAAACACTTGGTCCTCAACGCGTTGATAAGCGTCGGGAACACCAGGTCACGGGCTGCCTAAAGGTAAGATTTTGCATTTTTTAACAAATTACAGCTACATTACAAATTATAGCATCCTAAATAACGACCGAAAAGCGCGAAGAGGGTGAAGACGCCAAAAAAGAACGCGAACAAGAGAGAAGGCGCCAGGAGAAAAGGGACGCTTGGGAAGCTGACCACCGAAGGAGGTAAGCCCTGTTCTATGATCTAAAGATCTTCCAATCCAGGGTATCAGATACAAAATATGTTTATCCACTGGAGCGGATGTTGTACTGGTCACTCGTATATTCTAATCACTTGCAGCACAAGGCACGCCGGAAACCCCGTGACTCCGACTCCAAAGGATAACTCCAAGCAATACAGCTGGATTGGGTCGCGCGCTCCCAACGAAATGGAAAATCTTTTTGTGTATCTGCACAGTAAGTCGGCTTTTTACGGACGCAAGATGGACGTCGTTTTAGTGTGCACAGTGTAGAGCGACTCCAGTGAAACGTTCAACAAGCGTGCCATGGACCTACTGGATCGGGTCCCACGCACCCAACACTGGACTGGATCTCGCGCACCCAACGAGATCCAACAGCTATTTGTGTATCTCCACAGTAAGTCAGCTCATTACGTACGCAAGATTAACGTCATTTTAGGGTACGCAATATGATCAAAGGAAAATGCGCCAGCCAACGGGAAACGCAACAACGAACAGAGAGAGTCACTGGCTGTCCTGAAAAGGGTCCGATTTAGTTTATAATACATGTTTTAAATTGTAATGTTTTACAGTTTTATAAAATTATGTTTTTAAAAAAAGCTATAGAATCTACCCAAGCGCACTAAATACAGATCATGGTGGATGCAAAGTTGGGACATATCTAGTAACATTTACCGTAAGCGTGTTAAGAGAGCTATAGCGGAAAAATAACGTGAAGGTTCATATTAAAAGAGGTCTATCAAAGATTTAAGCATAACTGTGGCACAGTAGCTCAACGTCAATTGCAGAAACCCGATTTATTAGTATCACAAATTTATGAGCGATTTTGAATAATTTTAAGAATCTTTCGATTCAGTCACTGGCAAGAAAATATCGTCCAGAAGATGCTCGCAACCGTCTTCTCCTCTGTCTCTTCATCGACGGGATTTTTGTAGGCACTGTCACTGGGCGCGACGTATTGTCGCACCTCATCTCTTCGATCCTTGATCTTCCAAACCATTTCGCTGAGGGCGCGGTTGCAGCCCGTTCCGCTCTTGGCACTAAGGCCAGATTAACGTGAAGGAGAGGGTTTCACGTACCTCGTTTCGAAAAGTGAATAACCAAGTCGCTCAGCAACTTGCTCCCCAGTCTTGAAATCGATCTTCGCCATCTCGGTTCCGCGTTGGTCTGTTTTCGTGGCGATCAGGAACACCTCACAGTCCGGGGATACGAGCATGTTTAAGTCACGGACGATCTCCTGTGCTCGGCGAAGCGTGTTCGGCGCGCAGACGTCGTAGAGGACGAAAACACCATTGGTGTCGATGAACTCGACATATTTGCCGTCCTTCCGCTGCTCCGGCGGCGCCGACCGCTTCAGCTTCACATGCTCGATGTACTCGCTCAACCAGCTATAGTCTGAAACGAGGCGATACTCTTCAGATGTCTCATCGTGTTATTACCGCAATCGAGCAGCTCGATTTTAGTCTTCTCATCCTCTAGGGGCTTAAAGATCACTTGCCTGAAAGAGGGGGGTTTGCTTGTGGAGGGAGCTTCAAAGGTGTTGTGCACTAGTCGGCGGATGAAACTCGTCTTCCCAACTAGCTCATCACCGACCACGGCCAATTTAATGCGAAATTGGGTGAACTGAAACGAAGATTTTGAGATGGAAAGCGCACGGAAACTCACCTGAGGTTGTTCTTCAGTAATGGAATGTACGCAGTGTTCCTGGCCCGCAGACGTCATGGATGCGTCAGGAAGTTAGTGAAGCAGTCGAGTGGACAAAACACCGCCAACCAGTCACTGTCAGGACCGTCCACGATAACACAGTTAGCATCTGCCGCTTATCACTTGACTTGTGCTCGGCCTCCTATTTTCACTTCGCCAACACTAGGCTGATTCCAAAGTTCGGCGGATGTCCTGGGAGTTCGTGTTGAGACTGTCGAACTCTCCTTTGTGGACTGTACGAAATGCCGGAGATGCACCGTGCTTACATAGGTAGGTTATGAGAAAGAGCGCGTCGGAAGAAGATATACAAATACGGCGCAGCTCATGTGTGCGTTCGCGTGACAGTCCGCTCGAATCGACAATACGTCAATTTCGTGATTCACTGACAGTCGCGAGGTGTAGTTAATCTCGTGGCTGTGTTGCATAAAAAGCCGACAGTGGGGGTTTCATGACGATGGCGCTATGTACGGTGAAAATTGATTGTTATGAAGGTATTAGAGTGGGCTAAAGATTGATATTTGCGTGGGCTGTGAGTTGATGTTGTGAGTCACGACAAGATCTTTGACCGGAGACCGTCCAGTGATCGACGGCGATATTTTAGGAACAACATACATCACTAGGTACACTGAGAACTGTGAAGCTGTTCAAAGGAAATGTTATGAAATCAACAACAATTAAAGCTAAAATCGTTTTTTCTAATATTACTGTTTTCCATTGACAAATTACGGAGGAGTTTTCTATATCCTAGCAAATAGTTTCTAGAGCTTGTAGGTAAATTTTTCACAATATTTTTTTTCACGATATGACTGTTGACGTAACGAAGCTTGCAATGATAAGCCAACATTATCAGGCATTGTTGAGATTTCAAGATCAAGAAGGAAAGAATGTCGTGCCATACATAACTGGATTTCAGGTACAAAACATAATCTGTGCCTTCAGTGAGAATAGAGTTCAAGTCTCTTTTGAACTCGCCGCTGTAGGACCCTCACTTCTTTAGCATTCTGTATATGAAGCTTCTCACTGGGAGCCCACTGTGGATTCGGGATCCATCACCCCTCGGATTCGACTCCGTGATTGTGGCTCTCACTGCAGAGAAAGGAGTCTGGTGGTGGTGGCACCATCACTCCATAGAACTCGCCACACAATCAACACATTTGATTCTGTGGCCGTGGATCTGATTAAAAAGGGCCTGGTGGGATCTGAAACTTCTAAACTGCACAGGAATCTGCCACGAAATTGGAATTGAAGTTCCTACAGCGACTGCCTGGAGCATTCCTCTGTAGAGAAACAAAACTTACACAAAGCAAATGGGTCACTTAAATTTATTGGAAATGAAACAAATCTGAAAGAAAGATAACTGTCAGGAACATTGACTCACACATACACTTTTACCAAAATTTATGCGAAACACAGTCGTTAAAGGAAGAGAGTGACGACATATAGCGGCTTATTGTGAAGAGCCTTCTGACGAGTGAATAGCGCAAAATCACTTTGTTCTAGCCCAGACAGGGGCAATTTCTGCCACCAATGTATCCGGATTGTTGGCCTACTGCCGCTTCACGTATCACGTTGCTTACTCGTGGACTCCCATGATGTTGACTCCAATGATGTTGTTTTACCGCTTTTCATACATTTCCAATAACAAACCTATCTGTTTCCCTCTGTTACAGAATCATCGGTTCTAATCTTCATCACACATCTATAGAAAATTCTTTGTTAACATTCTGTAGTTTATATCGTATCGCTCACAACAATTTAATTGCGCATTTTCCTGGAATGCATCCTGTATCCTCTGAAATCCATTTTAGTCACCGCTTACTCACCACCAGGCACACTTTCTATCATTTTCTATGCAAAAAGCTGTGTTTTTACGTCTATTTACCATTACCGTAATGTATTCGTTTTTCTACACACCACAGGGAAAGCTTAATCCGTGGAATATAGTTACGCGGCTCGAGAATTGCTTCCGGAGCATGACTCGGTTGTTTTCAAAGAATTGTTTTTCACCGCCTAATTTGTTATGAATCTCATCCCGCTTTGAGGGATAATGGCGCAATTACTTGCTGGGATGCGCGAAAATGACTTTAAACGGCGATGACCAGGCGTAATCTACCTGCGCGCGTCTTCACTCAGTCGGCTCACTGTGTTAAAGGTTCGCAAGATGAACGCCGTCTCCTGCTGTATGCTGCTCTTCGCCATGGCTGGAACCTTCAGCATCGGTCAGAGCGGTGAGTCCAAGAACTGTGTGCTATGATAATAGCGAAGTTTAGCCTCGGAGGAGAGTCCGTTCCTAGTATCGCTGCTCCGTCGCACACCGAAGTCTGTTCTCGCTCGCGTCGAAGGCGAACCGATGTAGGTTTGTAGATGGTCGACAACCCTAACCATCTTTTAGGCCCACTTCGGAGTCAGAGGACGACTGGCGTGAAGAGTATCTGGACGCCGTGCGGCGCTTCATCGACAACCAAACAGCGAAGAGGTACTACTACAACGCGCGTGTGGGATAAGACGCCCTCTACGACAGTTACATCGTTGTAATGAGCACGTTAATTGTATTTCGATGCGAACTCCTGCATGTTAGTAAAGTATGAGCCAAAAGTTGAGCACGAGATGAAGACACAGAGCCGCTGTAACTCCGAGTTCCACGCGCTGCACCAGTCGTTGTTCTTTGGACCGTCCCTGCGTCGACTTGTACAGATGGTTCATGACGATACGGTAGACGAGGAGGAAACAGGATTCCACCATAGAGACCATAGCCACTTTGGCTAAAACGTGCGCATCGATCATCGACTTCTGTGAGTATTTCCAAAAATACCACATAATGGAGTGGTGTCGTAGTTCGGCGGAAGACCTTTAATCATTATGGTGGCGTTGATGACTTGAAGGACGAGACAGCAGAAGAGCCAGATGATTGACGCGTGAGACTGCGCGACCGTCGCTGAAGCAAAAGAAAATCTGGGAAAAATAAGACAAAGTCTAGTCGCGCCACGTACAGGTTGAGCGCAAAGGTCGGCAGCGAAGTGCTCAGGAAGTAGTGCGTTGGGTTTCGTCGCAGTCGGACTTCGTACCGCACGTAGGACCGGGTGAACGCATTGTTTCGCACCCTAAAGAGAAGAAATAGATGGTTTGTGTTGTAAGGAACGAACGCAGTGTAGTTCCGGGTGATGCCGCTCAGAGACATGTAGAAGACGTAAGCATCTCCGCCGACCATTCTGAAATCGCCGGTTCCCTTTGCCGTGTCGTTCGAGTGGAAGAGGTCGTTCCCGTAGATCATCTGCTCTTCCGAGAAGCGAAACCTGAGTGTTTACCAAATTGCATTAAGGTTGCACAACTTTTCCTCCTTACGTCTTAGCGTTATAGAGTGGGGCGCCCATGTAGAAGACGCACGTGGCTACGTCGTCCGGGAACTTCGTGTAGTCCATGTTGCATTTTGATTCCACTGTGATCGAAGAGGTCGTGATCACCAGCCCCTCGTGTCTGAGAATAGCTTCCGTGTTATGGTAATCGACCACCTTTCTCGATGACGTTACTCTGAGATGTCTATTTTTTTACATAGTACAGACTGCGGCAGCTTACACTCCACGAATGAGAAGATGTGGCCACCAGATCGTGTTGTGCAAATGCTTGAAAACGTTGATCTCCTGGACGTTGTTGTAGTCAGACGGATTCCAGCTCAGACGCGGGTCAATCCAGGACTTAAAAAGTGCTTCGTCAGCAAATTGCTCGCGGCCACGGAAAGGTCATTTTCCGCTTTTCCACTCAGGGTAATTATGCCTTAGAACTTTAAAATCCAAGAATAAAGTGCATCCCAATTTAGGCATTTAGACAACGTAGTGGCATCATCGGCTGCTGGCATTATGGGAAGAAGGTCGCAAAAAACGATTGAGGGGACATTACCATTGTTAAATCCGCGTGAAATTTCAGCGTTTCCTGTTTCTGATCCTAAATAGATATAGGACTTCATAAAGCACAAGATTCAGACAATACCAGAGCTTGAATGTGTTGTATGAGGATGAGACTAGAGACGATGATGGGATTTCCGTCCGAACTCGGAACCGAGCTGTCATAACCTTTGAATAAGTTCTTGTTCAACTCAACCAGCGTCTTGGACACGGTTGAAATCTCGTTGTTCTGCTCACCCTGACTGGGCAAGGTCAATATATTGAGGAGTTGAAACAGCTGCAAGCTCATCCTCCAGGAGAGACCGCTTCTTGCGCCACGCGTACGTTCGGTCTGCATGTGAAGTCAGTAAAATTACGAAACGGACTTACAAGGCTAAAAGCACAATTATTACTAGATCATGGGAAGACCGCTATCACGGCTGGATCGTGCTTATACCAAAGGGCTTCCTCCCTGCCTCCTCCCCCGCTTTGTTTACTGTATCTTGTTTCTGTTTATTATTTCTGCCACAGTCAGCGTAATTCCTGAAACCTGAAACTCCGGTGCCTGATGATAAACTTTGCGGTCTTCCTTGACCTCATGTCGGGCTTTCTTGGCAGCGTAGGCCTTCACTGTTTGTGCCAACCGATTTTTGCTTTTGTCCACGAATTTATGCGAGCCGTCTAGACGCCGACGAGTGAAAGTACTTGCGTGAGAGCGCCAGGGGAACGTCGACGCGTTCCTAGGAGTCATGCGGAGACCTCTGTTGTTGCCCCTCGCTGTTCTTGGACGTGTGATGTCGGGATAACATCCACCGGAAAAGGAAATAGATGCCGACGGAGAACAAACAGAGCGGGTGATGGAGAATCATCCGCAAAGCTCGCCCTCGACCACAGCGCCTATTCGTCAGTGCCAGTCCAACAAAACAGGATCAGCGCTGCCGGACATTCAAAATATTTACATACAAACTCGGTGTATGCTCCATGAGACCCGCACTTTCCGTGGCGTACTTCCACTACAGAATCGAAGACCACAATAACTTGTCCATACTTCTTCGGGCAAAACAGAAAGCGCACTTTTAGTGCCGTACTTTTGATGTGTGGAAGGAAAAAGCGGTGGAAACGATTGACGTTGTGCCCTCTATCTGTTGTAAAATCCTTAGACTGAAGAAAATGTCCAGGATGTACGCCAAGGATGATAACTTTAGAAAGTTGTTTTGAGTGTTACTCTACCTAGCCTAATACGAACATAAATAACCTTCACTTTTGGTTAATTCAACGCTTAAGTGGTACATAACGTTTGTAATGCCCTTGAACAGTCTCATTGGGATTCGCCATCTCGGTTCCGCGTCGGTACCCTTTCGCTTCTTTTGAAGAATCAAGTAATTGTTTTTCTATTAATTATTCACTCTTTGCAAAGGCTATGATGTCACCCTGGTGTTTCTCGTGCAAAGGAAAAAACATGGTGAACTAAAAACAGTCTACGCATTTTTGACCAATTAGCATAGGACACAGTGTAGATGAGTGCACCCACATGTTGTAATTGTTCCGGGCAGAACGATCCTTTGAGGGCTGTGTTCCAAGAAAAGTTTCTTATTCGGGATGCTCGGCTGCACGGCTGCAACGGCTCGCATGTGACGTGTACGCGCAAACCGCAACATTTCCATTTTCATCCTCGCTTCTCCGTCGAGGCACATGTCAAAGTGCTCCAGGGCGCACGCACAAATGCGTGAAAGTCACAAGCTTAGTGGAGTCACAGAGTGCGTTAACACCAGAGAACACAACGCCATCGGTTTTTGGTGGTCTTTGTGTTAAGAGAGCACAGTTCCGTGTCCTTGGTTCCGTTTGCTGGTCATCAACCAGATTATTCAGCCCCGTCCCATCGGTCGTTCGCTCGCCGGCCGTCTAGCCGTTCGCTGCTGCACAGGACAAAGGTTACACCCGAGCTCTGCAAATTGCAAAGTCAGTTCGCACAGATTGACTGTTTCGAAGCGAAAAAAACGCGTCGGCGATGACGCATCGGCTGCGCGTCGATCGCGCCCATCCACTTGTCAGAACTTCTGCGACGACTATCGTGGACGTCGCACGATTTTTGGAAACGACAACCCTTGCGCTGTCAGATCGCACGACTATCGTAGTCTACGAAGCGCACGTCCGCATTGGCGGACAACTCGCCCACCGGGACGTCCAGTCGCTTTCGCACAGCCGCTACCGTTTCCAGCGGCGACGAGCAGATGAACTTTGATCAACGACGGAATTTTCAAATAGTCGCGCGTCCATTCATCGTTTGCATTCTTCACCGTCGTACCCTCTCGACCGAGGAGGCCTCTTGTTCCACCAAACCTCAGTTTACCTAGTTATTCTTCGGCCGCAATCAAAATGACGCATATCGCAGAGAGTAAAACGGCAACTTCGCGCTCGGAAGACGATTGTAAAGTGTGGCCTCTCGCGTAAGAGGTCGCCTCTCGCCCTGATCTCTTGGCCGGGCATACGTGACGTTCTCCTGATGTTGCAAAGGGCGTGGGAGTCCAGGTTTCGTCGCAGTGGCGAAGCTCCGCAGATTCAAATGTTTGATCAGCTCGACGTTTGCACACTCAACGATGCATCAATGGATCGGTTGGTGCCAACGCCATCGTCACCGTTCTTTCTAAGTCCAGATGACGCGCGGCGGAGTTCAATGTGTGAGGAGGGATGACAGATCGCTTCCCGGTACCAACAACCGCTTCGAACACCCACACGGTCACAAGGAGTAGGCTTTTGTGTTCGACGGATGATTCACACTTTAAGTGCCACTAAGAGGCGCTGCGTAAGAGCCACCACCCAAATTGTACACATTGGGCTATATTTAGAATTTCCTCTTTCATTCGTCAGTCAAAGTACTTTTTAAGGAAAGCTGGAAATGCTCTTCATCTTTAGGTCGATTCTGATGATCACTGACAAATCCAACTGTCGAAATCAAGTTGCCATCGACGTTCAACCTACACCGGCCAAGGCCCTCAATTTCCGTCGTAATCCGCACGCAACGGGCCACTTCCTGTGGCACATTTGTTCTGGAGTTCGCTGAGGGTGAAGAGGAAAATTTAAAGTACAAACAACCGGGTCAGCAGCACAATTCATCTCTTTGCCCCGCCGCCGACGAGAGATACGAAAAACGTTTGTCCTGCTGTTGTCTATTCTCTTTGTTCGCTCGAAAAAAGCTATTTTGAAGCACGCACGGCAGATCAACGAGACCGGCCGCTGATCAAAAATCGGAAGCGCCGCCGAGGACGACGACGCAGAACAAACAAGAACGCGGGCAATGCGTTATCAGTCGCCGAAAAGAGTCAACGTCCGCTGTGGAGTGCGAGCCGTCTGTCTACGCGCGTGGTGACTAAAGCACACCGCGCCGGGGAAGCACGTGCGCCTGCCACGTGAACCGCAGGCACGCGGACTACGGTACTCAGACGCGTGCCTTTTCACAGTTTCGCTTTTTGACCGTGCTACGTTGCAAGATCACCTTGCTGATCGGTCACCGCGCCCTACCGGGGTGTTCCTTTCGCGCACTTCTGCGCCGTCTTTAGGCAAAAAGTGGTTAAGTGTGAATACGGTAGACACAAGCGGCAAGCAAACGCGTCGCTGTACAATTGTTTGTCATTCTATGAAGCAGGAAAATAAATCTGAAGGAATGCTGTTTGCGCGCACGTCGGTCAGAGATTAGCGGCCGATCGACATCCGAAAGGGCATCAAAACAAGAGTGGGGCTGCGGTAGTTTCGTTCGTCTTGAAAACGACTAATTTCCGGCTAGGCGAATCACCACGGCGACCAGAGTCCCCGCGCGTACGCGTTGTTCTCGGAGCTCTGTTGTCTGGCAAAAACAAGTACTGCTGCGCAAAACAGAAAGTGCGTCGTGTTTTGTGAACTTCAGTGGTCCCTGTGACGCTTTTCTTCGTAACATTTGTTTGTCACCTTTCTATTTTTGGCCTTCGTCCGTCCGGTCTCCCCTGATGTTCGGCGACTGATTCGTTCGATGTCCTTTAAAGCGCGGCACCGCACCGAAGTACCGTATACCATTGGCGCGTGATAAACACCACGTCTTGCTCGGTCCAGTCATCGTCGACATCAGCTTCACAGAAAGCATTACGCACAGAAGAAGAATTTTATGACAGCAGAAGGAGATTGGTCATCGCTCTGGGGGCGACGTCAGTGAAAATTCCAATTTTGCAGTTCCTTTATCAATTAACATACGGTATGCCTCTTAATATTGAAGTGATCAATCGAATGTAATAGAATTTTCTATATTTCTGTTATGTAAAAATAAATGTGTACCGACAAAATGCCTTTTCCAATTAAAAGAAACAGAGCTGATAAAAGCTGATAAAACAAATGGCTTGAAAACCCGAGAATTACTCAAATCCGAAGCTTATGCAAATCCTGATGTTATTAAACCGAACCCAAAAACATTCGTGAACGAGGAGATATAAAAGGGCAGTGAACTTTACAATTAAGCATGCTGAGATCAACGAACCACAATGTATGGAAATAAGGCCTTATCTCCGAAAAACAGTGCTTTATTCCTTTTTTTATTTCACCATCGAAATGCAAGAAAAACATAAGAAGATGATCACGAAGCCGCTGAATTTTTTATTTATGATCTATACATCATTACGGAAGCGTTCGCTAAACGCAGACACTAGTCATAGAACAAAAGTATTTCCTGTTAAAAGGCAATTTCTGAAATTTAAAGGTTCCACATAACAGATCGGTCTTGTGTCTTGTGTAGTCTAGCTGAAAATCTGCGCGTTTCTCAAGATTTTGCTCCGATGAACGGCTTCGACAAACATTGCATCATAACCAATTCCATCTTAGCATTTCCGTCTTTCGCCCACACAGACACTTGAACATGTCCGTCATCGGTCGGTCGACTTTTGCATGTTCTGGAGCCTTTACATTCCTCTCATGCACATGTTGTCCAGATTACGGTATCAGACGGCTGTGGAGTGGGTGATTCGACTTACGGACAATCATTGAGATTTCTGTTTTCTCCTTTACGAGACAATAGAATGACCTACGCTGTTTACGTTTTCCTGTTCATCTAAGAGATTAATTGGCAATGGAACGAGACGTGGTGAAATTCATCAGTCTGGTTTCAACGACGACCACGAAGCAATTCGAAATTGCGTCTGACGAAATGCGTTCGAAAGGACATCACCAATGTCTAATGATTCGTCAACGACTTTCCGGCTGGTCGCGTGGCCTTCAACAGCTCCGGGTTGACTGTTCACAGAAGGGTGTCCTCAGCAGGGAACAAGATTGTTCTCTGTCTGGAAAGGACGGCTGATCGGCGATCAACGCACCAGTCGGAGATGATAAGGACCCTTCTCTGCAGGGAGCCCGTGATCGTTGTGCTATGCGTGTTTCGCACCACGACCAGAAGCCGCTTTGCTCCAGAAGCGAAACACAGACGATAGGCGGAAGTGTTTACGTGTGTGACTGTTCTTTGGTCGGGTGGTGAAGTCGGCGGCCTTGCTGAACGCCACGACGTTAACACCGACGCAGCGGGCGAGCGCAAAAAAGTGGCGGCGTCGTGTGCGCGTGCCGGTCGCTGCAAACTTCAATTTCCAGTGCTTAAGCTGTAAAGAGCAGAAATCAGCACGAAGACGCGGTGGGTGTGCGGAACGACCTCGTCCCGCAGCCGCGTACTTTGCTCATCAAGCAGCACTCGTCGAAAGGAGATGAATTGCGCTGACCACAAAATGGGTCCGAATGGAACCGACGAGCTGGAAGGGTGTGCAAAAAGTGGCTGGATTTTGGAGCACGCAGGGCCATGTGGTGCATGTGATGTTTGAAGTGGGAAACGCTTTTTCGGGCGATCTTTGAAGCCTAGAGCACACCGCACCCTATCGTCGTGTATCATGTATGGACGACGTTTCGCCGGAAGTCCTGTCGATATCGTTGAAGAGCAAAAGTCTTTCGGGTGGAACCACCCGCTTACGTGTGCAGTGCTACAATGTCGGCTGCAGACGCGCCGCGTCGGCGTCGCCGATTTTTGCAGAGCGGCGGTGCAACTGGTGCGTCGACAGCGGCGACTATGCGACGTAAGACCACATACCTGCGAGATCAAAGAACGCAATCGCGGAACGCGGTCTGAAGGTTATCGTCGGTTTCCCCCAATTCATGCGCGGATCGTCGACGACGTTCCCCCGAAGAAAGGTCCGTAGCACGAAAACATTGGTTCTTTTCGCAAGAGGCGATGTCCGACCGTTGCACTCCCAGAAAAACAAACTGTCAACATCCAACCGCTTTCGAACTTAGGAGAGTTCTTTTCCGAACAAACAACGGGTGGACGCGTGCTCGCACTAACATTTCATGTTTTGAGACAGCTTGTTTTCGGCGTCGTCGCCGAAGTGCACTCGCCGAGGCTATTTTGACGTTTAGGGCCCCGGAACAATCTTGATGCCCGCCGCCAAAACTAAAGGGCATTCTGGTCAAACGAGTTCGTGAATTTGTTGTTTTCCTCCTGTCTGAGTGCCGCCGCAGCACCGTGGCGGCGGGTGTTGACACGGAACGGGGAACGGAAATGGGAGTCAAGCGGCTGCTTCCTTTGCTCTGATGAAGCTTGCACACCATTTACAACTGGTAACGGCGCAGTCGTTGATCGCCTGTCTGATCATCTGCGCCTCCTCAATTGCCAGCGATTGGCACGGCGAAAACAGTGTGTGCGGCCGATCTTTGATCGACATGTCTGTCGACACTTGTTTATGGTCTACGACCGTGTTCGCCGTAGAAAATAGATCACGGAATCACATCGATGATCTTTATTCGCTGGCGCGAGCGCGACCTCTGTTTTGCGACCTCGGCTGACGAAAACAAAGACCGATTTGAAAGAATGCAAGAACAGCAGCCGGGCGATGTCATGTGATCGACCACGGCCGTGTTCGGGAATCATCATGAGCAGAGTATGCACATCGCAATTCCGAGAGAGCACGTTTCTACGTGCAGTTCAGCAACAGCGGCAAGATGTTCCGGAATTGCCTACGTCGTCCGATTGGTCGGGCGCTCCCCGAATAGTGGACAATTTTTCCTGGAACCCGACAGGGACCTTTTGCCTCGGTCGCGTTCCTTGGTCTCTGTGGCAAGTGCAGTCTCGTGACAAGCTGAACTTTTGATGCAATCCCGCTTCTTGAGCCGCTTGTCAGAAGGGTGTGGAACAGACAGGGCGATCTTCGGTCTCACGGCCACATTCGTCTCCTCGTCAGGATGTTTTACGCCATTTATCATGTAAAAATGGAGAAATCCAGACGTAGCACACAGAGATCGGTGCGCCCGGCGGACGACCTTAATCATACGGCGCCTATACATGTGCATGTGATCGACGGGACCCCAGGGGCGAACCCTATGATCGGTCACTGGTCGCTGGGACCAATCATCCGCGTAAAGCATCTTGGCCTTCCGAGGAACCGGTACACCGCGGGGGAAACTGTGTACTGGGAAACGCTTAGGTTGCCATGTCACTTTTTCCATTTGTACGAGGCGTCGGCGGAACTACTATGACGAACACTGCACTCCGCACTCTCCGGGCTTATCGTCGAGGAAACAAGTGGCAGTGCTCGCCAGGCTCGTGATGCGCGCGCCACTAACATCAACGTCAAAAAGCGCAGTTCGTGGACGCGCGAGCGCAACAAACATGACCCCGCACACGTGAGAGACCAACGCCTTAGGTTATCTATTTCGTTTATTAGAGTTTTCGTTAAATATTATTATCTTTGTGTCATACTCAACACTGGTAGTTTCCGATAAATAATGAAAACGAAACATATTTACAAAGCCAAAACGGCGGAGAGTTACATGGTAAGGTTCTGGTTGACGGCACGAGTACGGGGGTTTAAGCGAGAACGGTTGAGTACATAGGTATGGGTATGCAGGGGGAAGGGAGAGGGCTAACGACAATCTAACTGGAGAGAGAAAGGACGAGGGGTAAGTGGAGAGAGATTATGGGAACCGAATGCAGGCTGCGGCCGAAGCCACGGAAGAGATCACAGAATTTGATGTCACCGAGCTTTGCTTCACCGATAAAGAAAGAAAAGAAAAGGTTAATTGCATTGTACCCGTTAAGGTCTCAATGAGTGGAAGATCTGATTTCAGCGACATTCTGTCGGTTCCCCTCACCCACTGCCACCGGGAAAACGACGTATGTACAAAAGAGAACAGGGAAAGGCGAAGGTAACATACGGTAAGCGAAAGTGGCTGTGGATGGTTGAGTGCAAAAGGTCAATTGTGTCAAGGAAACCCGTAAGCAACTAGATTACAGACAACGAATGGCAACTGTTATAGCATTGAGAACTGTCTGCGCTAAGTGCAATGAGAGAAAGGGCACTGTGGACAACATGAAAATCCCTATTTGCTAACTCAAAGACGCTAACAAAGTGGAAGGGACAAAATCCTTGAGAAATGTGTGTGGAGAGTGACATTTGGATAAGGATTTGCTAAGGCCGGACATATACACAGAGAAGAAGATATACATACAGGAGAACTTGTAGACTATGCGACTCTAGAGAGGGAACGACGGATGCAAGTCGGCGATGGTGAAGATCTTTGAAAGGAAGTCAGAATCGAGAAGGTCAGCGGCGGCTGCTAAAGCTATCAGCCCGAATCTGGTAGGAAAGACTCATAGGGAATCGTCCGAAAAGAGGATCTCGTCTATGACGGGGTCGATTTCCAACTGCAAATCGCGACAGAACTGCATCACGTTAAGCACCGCGGCACCCATTTTCTAGAAAAAGGACACGGTTAGGACCGGAAGTGGCGATATTGTAGTCTTACCGATACGCTGGCTATCAGCAATAAGAGGTTGCCGAACCGGTAAGTGGCTTGAGCGGGGGGCAGTTTGTTGGAAAGGTGCACGTAGAGAGCGTTTTGCACCGAGTTCCGAGCTACGGACAGCAGATGTGCCGTTTTTTCCGAGATCTTCGGGGTGCTGGGGTCGAGCGCGATGATCGCTTTCAGCGCGGCGTACTCGGCTTCCGTCAACGCGTACCGGCGGATCTGCTGAACCACCTGGTCGAGAATGTTTTTCTTTGCGACCCTAAACCAGCGTTCTGTCAGTTTCTGAATGGACATCTTAGCACTTACCGTATCCTTGTCTCCAGGAGAGTGCGACGCTTGTCGTCAACAGCGCTGTTTTCCTTGAACATAGACGAGTCCCGGCTGAACATAAATCCGTTCGGGAGCAGGATCTGGTCTTCCTCTCCATGCACAGCGCTACGGTAGGCAGTCATGAGCAGGGTGAATGAAGGCAAACATGTCCGGACAAGGCACGCCTGAAACCGAAGAGTTTAGCATGTGGTTACTGTTCCGCTGGGAACTCACTTTCTCCTCAGGCATAAAGTCGGCGATGGGTTTCAACGTATTGGCGTAGTCCAAAGTTAGCACCATCAATCGGCGTAAAGCTTCGTTGTATTGCTCGTAAGAGGCGATACCGTTGCGACCCGAGTAGTCTAGCGACGAACGGGGACCGATCAGTACCGGTCGAAGTACGGCGTCGGCTAACGGCACCAGATTGGGTCGGATCCCGGACATCTGGTCACTGAGTGTGTTGCAGATGCCTTCGATCTCGATCAACGTGCTGATGATGTTCTCATCGCCGATTTTAGAATGTCCGCTACTTTCGTCGCTGCTTGCCGACCGGCCGTCTACGGTAGCATTGTCCGTACTGGATGCCCTTCCGTCGTCGCTGGACTCTGCGGTGTCGTGGTGGTGCACATTAGGTAGATCGCCCAATAACGACGACGTAGACATTTTCTTCTGGTTTTCGTCATGTGATCCCATGTAGCCGTTCGTCGCGCTTCGGCGGGGGTTCTTCTGGCGACCAGTCTTGTCACGGTCGGGTCGGATAGCTGAAATCATGCGCTGAGTCACTTCCTTGTTTGCAAGCTCGGTCTCACCGTCAGGCTCCATCCCCACTTCAAGGCACTTTTGAAACCTGCATGATCGACACACGTTTCGTCCCGCTTTGTCAATCCGGCACTTTTGCTCGTACCTGCACGTGTAATGCTTGCCAGCGCGCACAGTGCGCCGGAAAAAGCCTTTGCAACCGAAGCAGGCGATGACTCCATAATGTCGGCCGCTGGCCTCGTCACGGCAGACGGAACTGAAAAGGAACACATTAGTTTGTGTTCATCATGGCTCCCTGCGTAGGGATTCGGTCAATGCACTTTTATCTAGTCTAGCCACTGGCGGCATTCCGAGCTGTTTATGTACTGTTCGATGACCAAGATCACCGATGATTCAAAGGTCGCCAGGAGAATGTACTGAGTGGGGACTTCGGGGAGCTTTCGATCAAGAACGAGACTAAAGTGCAAGACAGAGGTGTTTTTCCAATCTGTGGTTCACGGCGATGGGGCGACATACCCGAGTGCATCACTTATCAGACTGTCTATGGCCACGTCATCCTGGTCTTTACCCTACGACTCGCGGTCTTTTTCCGATTCAGACAAGTGTCGTCAACAAGAACCCAGTTCTACTTCCAGAGCGCCCGCTCGACCATTCCCTTAAAGTCGTAAATTGTTCGTCACGCGTTCGCTTTTTGATCGCGGCGGCGGCGCCTAGCTGATAGCAGCAGAGAACCCGTGGTGGTCAACACCTACCGTACCCGGCAACTTTAACGTGCAAACAACTCGAGACTGAACTATCGATAATTGAAGGAAAGAGGCGGGGTCATCCAGTAGGAAGTATTCCAAGGCCCAGACAAATCCACGCCGACGCCGGGCACCGAAAAAAACAACAACACGACAGAGTGAACTCGCGGGCGAATACGCACTCTTGAAAATTCGAAAACATAAATAGGCCAAAAAACATGACTGGCGCACACACAATGGCGAAAAACATGTTGACAGACGGGCTTGAAAAACATCCAAGAAAGCGAGGCAGACGGAGCAAAGATCGCAGCAACAGAGGCCGCGACCGCAAATTTGCATAAACGTTCTTCACCGCGCGATTCATAAACATAATAAGAGTTCACTGTGGCGGCGTCGTTTGTGCGCAGTGGAAGATAAACGGAGGATGTAGGCGATCCGGGAAATTCCGCGATGGCTCTCGACCCTCGGACAGTGAATGATGCGGAACGAAATTACGGACGGAAGGGTGTACCATTGAACAGGAAGGGGAGACGGCCAGAGTTAATAAATGAGCAAACGTCAAAAAATCGCATTCCAAAGAACAACGTTCAGGCGACGTTCGATCGAAGGCGCTCGCCCCTCAGAACCGGACGTGACTGTGCGTCACCCGACTCCTCGAAATTAGCCGTCGGATATAGCACACTCACAGCGAAAAAAACACTTCCTTTGTCTGCGCGCACACATGAGTCTGCTGCGACGGGAAAAAAGACGTAAAAAGGGTCCCTACTGCTAAGGGGGTACAGTAATACTCAGGATAACTGAATTCCAAAGACCTACCATATGGACGGTTCGTCGAATCCGTTTTGCATCTTGGCCAATTCCTCGGCCTCCTCGGCCTTCAGAATAGAGTCGATGGAATAGTGAGCGGTGGGAAGGGTGGGTGAACAACTTCCGGCAACCGGAGACAAGTAGGTCGTTCCGGGTGGGGTCACCGCATTGCTGGCCGCGGCCAGAAGGTACGGATTGGTCATAGCACTTCCTGGCGAGCCTCCTCGCATTATGGCCGCCACGTTGTTGGCCAGGTTGGCGAATACTAGTGTTGCGGCATCGCTGCTTACCGGCTGCGACATTGTCTCCTACAAACACTGATGATCAAAGACCGATTCCCTTCGCTCTTCTCCCTCCAGAAATCCCCGCCCTCCGCGACTACGCGTCGCGCCACCACGCCGTCGCCATTCATCGTGCCGCTGGGACGCGCGTCGCGGTTCTTGCAAAATGATCTCTGTGATCTAAAACGAAGATCGCCTTGCAGCTGACTGGCCGGCCGCCAACAATGACGTGCGCCCGCCCACGACCGCGTCTGCGTCTCTCCCCTCCCGCGCTGCACTCTCGCCGCACCTTCGCCGCGCCGCATCGTCGATGCAGCTGCGCGAGCGCGCAAACTGGCTGTAATGTAGTTTGCAAACTCAAAGGTTTCTGCAGCAATTATTCACAATTACGGCGCGCCCTCGACGTATTAACTATACATCGGTGACGAACGCTTTTTACGCACCGTGCGTTCGGTCCTCCTCCCCACCCTCAAGGGTTGCCCTCTCGGCCACTGTTCTTCGAGCAAAGAGTTCCTGAGCGAACAAAACACACATAAGACGCATAGGAAGTGCGTGAGTACCAGGGAACAGAGAAGGTGTGCCAAAGCAGGCATTAACTCACCAACGAGTCCGGAGGGGAAACGCATCGCGGAAGAGGATGCATTCGTGTGCAATTAGCAGGATGCAAATGTGGAAACAGAGCGGGGTAAAAGAGCTTAGCCGCCATTCGCGCTAATTGTTTTGTATCTCGGACATATGACTAACTTTAGCGCTGTTTTGCCTCGGCACATGGAACGTCTACAATAACAACCGCGAGTTCTCATCGTCACAGAGCATGCGGATGGTCTTTGAACAGCGGTGACGAGTGAAATTGCGAAAGTGAACCCTAAAGGGTACGGAGGCCCTTAGCGTCCAGGGCGCTGTTTAGAGAGTTGTGTCGCAACAACATAATGAAGCAACAGTGACGCCGGTGATGCCGTGACATTGCTCATTGCAAACGAAACGGTTAGTGCCATTGGACAGCTGCCAGTTTAAAAGAGGGCGTGCAAAACTCGAATGCAGCAAGCGATGAAGAGGACGCAGGAGGAAGGGCCATCCTTCCTCCCGCCCCGGCATTTATGAATGAGCCGTGTGTGGAGATTACGGACGCTCCGGGCGTACGATAGGGCAAAAGAACACCTTGACTGATGACTGATGAACCGACACTGACTATTACAGAGCAGAAATCACACGCGCCCGGTATCGCGCTGCCTGTCTTTCTCCGCATCTCACCTTGTACCTTGACGACGCCCCCTCGTCGCGCGCGCGAATGTGCATGTCTTCCCGGCCGTGGACAGTAAGACACAAAACAGCGAAGGACGACACAACGCGTCCGACTGTCAGCTTCTCGCTCCCAACAGGCGGTGGTTTGCGCGGAAGAGAAAGGCGAGAAAAGTTCGGGTGGGCGAAACAGTTCCGACGATGATGAGGGGGGAGGCCGTTTGACCTTTGACAACTTTCGAATTCGTCGCCAGTCGCGGAGTGTGATCGGCAGTGCGACCGTCTCGCGCACACCTGAACCGCTTAGGGTGCCCGGGCGAAGGGTCATCTGGTATTGGCGACGGAGGTAGGGACGGCCGGCTGTTCACGTCTTACTGTCGCGGCAGCGTCCTTTCGCGCTGGAACACTTCCGAAGGACGCAATGCGTGCGCTGCTCTAAAAATAACAGCACGCGGCAAGCGATCTGGTTTTCGTGCTCCATCTGCGGTACGTTCCGACCGACTGGACTACGGTCCGGCCGGCGGCCGCGTGAGAAAAGCACATGGAATCCAGAGCGATCATCGATGCGCAAACGAGCAGAATGCCCTCGCAAACTGTGCGCTTTAGAGGAGGACATTCCGTTTTCTTAAGGGGTACATTGAGGTACTCTTTAATTACCATGACCTGGTGATCTGCTCAAGCTAGGCAGCTCTGCCCGAAATAGGGAACCGAAAAGCGGCGCCGCATCAATCAGCACAAAATTACGTGTCCACAGAAAAAATCGTTTGCATACCTAAGCGTTATCTGCGAAATATATTCCTCTGGACGCAGGCCTACCATTAAGGCTGCAAAGCGGGCATTGAGCAAAAAGTGCGGTGCAACCCCTCACGGCAGTCGTCAAGTTGTACATCAAAGGTGATCCGGGAGAAATGGAGAAAAAGCGAGAGAGCTCCGATAGATGTGCTCTGGCCGAGTGCAAACTGCAGAAACCAACAATAATGGGCCGAGGGCAGCGGCACTTCTCATATGCACCAATATGAGACTAGAGGACCGCCCGGATTGGTGCCTTCTGAAAGCTTGCAAACCTCTGCTAACGCCGCAAATGCATGTATCTATCCGCGCGCCATTATGCGCTCCAGCAACCCACCCACATGGCGTCGCGAGATACGGTAGCGCGGAAGGCAAAAGTGCAGTGCATCTCGATCACTCCTCGTCGTTCTCATCACACATTTCCACAACTACTGTAGCCTAATGAACTTTGATACGCGTTTCCGGAGCACTGATCTCACCTGAAAAGAATGATCGGAACTCTGTTGTCTGCACCAAGAATTCACGCGGCTTAATTGCCGTCTGTTATGTTCATAGGAATCAGTGTGCAATTTAGCCTATGCGAGAAGCTGAGCGACCGCTTCCGGAATTCTGCAAGAAAAGCCGCTTGGTCTTCGTGGTTTCTTCGCCCGGTTCGCGTAAAGTTTACAAAAAGCGGCCTGGCGCCCCCGACGGCAGATTGTTGTCTCGTCAAACGTTCCTCCAATCGCAAAATACTTTTTCCACTCAGGAAATGTGCAAAAGTGCACGAGGGAGTGCATAGCACCCTCAATTGACGAGCGCAGTATTATGCAAGAGCGGGAGGAAGAGGAGAAAACTTTGCTTTCGACCCTCCGCTGGCGAGCGTGACGGAAAAAGAGGGCCAGAAAATGAACTGCCACTGACGTCGTGCATTCTGCAAACCAAGTGGCCAGCCATCCAAAGACTATGTCATAGGTCCTTCCCATTTTCTCGCACATTTAGTAGTTTCAAAGTTGGAGCGAGGTGCACAAGGGCCCCTGGTCAAAAAGGCGCGCATGCAACGGGTAATGCCATTATACTCGGCGAATTAAGTGTGCGTATTTGTGTTTGCAAAAAACAATTAAAGCACAAAAAGTAGAGCAGTGGTTGTGTGGCCCGCGCGCGGAAGTCTGCAGCGCGTCGAATTTGCACAAACCCTCCAGGGAGAAAGTTCGGCGTCCCTCAAGATGGTCGCGACCTTCTGCAGACGAAATAAGTGAGTGAGAGTCCAGCAGGACGGAATTGTGTCGGACAATTAGAATTTACGGAAATAACGCCTTTGCAGCGGGCGGCTATATGATTGCGGACTCGTTGGCCACAAATTACGACGCGGCCAAAGTGAATTCGGCCAGAGGGCACATGCGCAAAGGGCACGCCGGGGAAAAGACTGCAGCAAGGAAGAAGCATTTCCGCCCGCGCGCTGGGCCGTCGCTGGTGTTTGATGCTTTTGGTTTTGGGCAACGTGTGTGGTGTGGAGTGCCCCCAAACGACATTTGATCTCTTGATGGTTTATCTGGCTGCTCCAAACTCGATATTCATTGACAGTTGACGAAGCGCGTGTCTCAGCGAAACAAACAGTTCGTCGCCTTGCGTGCTGTGTTGTTCAGCGCAGAGCGTTACAGGTGCAAAGTCCTTTGCTCGGCACCGGGTACCGTAGTCGGCGAGCAAAGGGCAGATGTGCCAATGGAGCGGGTGTATGCAAAGTCGGGAAGCGAGGGTGAAGCGAGGAAGCGCATGGGATCACATTGAGTTCAAAGTACGCGCCCGGGCTGTGTCCCTTATTTGTTGGAGAAGCGCCCGATCGCAGCACTCCTCCTCCTCGAGCAGCCTCACGCCACCCTCATTGTCATGGGCACTAATGCTTCCTCGAAAGTAGGAAACGTGCAAAACGCGGCGTAAATCCGCATAGGCTTTCTGCTCATCGACCAAGATCTGATCTTTCCGCGTATGTGCGGGGCTCCCTCGGCGCCCCGCACTTCGAAAGCTGCGGGCAGAGAAGGGCGAAAGAAAGCTGGCGGCTCCGAAAACGCATCTATTTTGTTTTTTTTTCTCACCACTTCGGCGTTTATGTGCAGCTGCAATTGCATGGATACCTTGCTGCGCCGTCGTTTCCCATGGGCGCTCTTTAAGAATTGCGCCGCACACTCTTGCATAAGTTAATAAGGCGATCAAAGATCGGCGCTTCCAGCAGAGCACGGACTTTGAGGGCACAGTATCACAGCCGGCGACAGGAAGCGGCGCAGGGTGCACCGGATTTTGGAGCGTTCTATTTTTAGCCCACCGGCTGCGTGCGACCTTGTGTTCTGGGCCACACGTGCCCGCCCGAAACGAGCGTTTCGCCATCGTCTTGCTGCGCATTTGCATAGTTGAGAGGGTTCGTCGAACTGCCAAGTCACAAGACTGAAGAACGCCCGGTTCGCAGAATTGCGGGGTAGGTGGGGTCTTTTCGCCTCGAACTGAACTCTCTCACCAGAGATTACAGAAGTGTCGATCTGTTGCTGATTCACGGCAATACGGCGCTTGCGAAAGAACAAAGTACAATGACGTGCTGATGCAAACGCGTCCTCGAACACAGGCTGGCGCCTTAGGAGGCAAAGAACGGAGATGAAGCGCGTGACCGGCGCTCTGCTCCCGACGCGATCAAAGTGATGTGGCTCAAAAGGGACAACATCATGTGTCACACCCAGTTCGGGCTGACAAACCGGTGGAAGGATACTTTTGAGAGCGCTCGGTACCAGCTGATCCCATCTGCCATAGATCAGTAAACCCAACGAACTTTATACTCCACAACGAAGATCGCTTCATTAGTCAAGGAAGAGCTTACACATCCATTTTTTTGTTAAAAATTGTTATGTCGGTGGAAATTACTGATCTATGTCACTGACAGAGCATCGTAAACCTCGTCTCTGTTTTTCGATCCAAACTGATTACACACAGTATTTCCTCCTTTAGCAAGAGTTTGGAGCAGGGCAATGAAATCAAGCGTGAAAGAGCACTCTATTGAATGTCCGAGTAGCTCGAAGCCAGAAATGGTGATATCGTCAAGTCAAAGTCTGAGATTGTTGTTGGATTCGGGTTCGTTAATAGAACTTGGTTTCGGTCTCGATCCCCCTGGGATCGCAGGTGGAGAGCAGCAGAACATCGGCTACGTCATTCTTTTTACGAGAGGCCAAAAACTGCTTGCTGCCGAACCGGAAAAGGTCTCCCTCCGGCTGACTCATCACTCAACTTGTTCGTCGCCTTTTTTCGATGCCGCAGCCTTTGTGCTTGCTAAACGGAGAAGGAATGTGTGTCTGTGTGACCGGCGGCCGAGGATCAGCATCAGCAGCAGGCGCTGTTCTTTGAGAGCATTTTTTGCGCCTCGTTCCAGCGGAAAGGGCGTCCTCGCTGCACGACGACGATCACTTAATATGGGCCACCCGAGTAGCTTGCAGCCGTCTGCTACTGCGGCGGCTGCTGCTGCTGAATTGCACGCCGAAAACGATTGGTTTTTAGTCGCGTCGAGTGCATTAGCTCGCGCCCGGGCGTTGTTCGGACTTTTCGAGTGGCACAAGCAGCAAGTGACCTTTGTGCCCCGGTCGTCAACAATAAATGGATGGGTTCAAAGAAGTGGAATGTGCGCGCGCCTGGGGGCACTCTCGGGCGCGGGAACGCGCAAACCGATTGAACGTCCGCAGCAGCAGAGGGCACGATGGTGATTTTCGCCGAAAAGTGCCGAATGCGCATTTGGAGCAAGGGCTTTGCAGCTGCAAAAGCGTGTCTGCGTGGTTGTCCCGAGGATCATGGTGAGACATTTGATGCACACATTTGAGGAGAATGGCTATTGGGATAGGCCAAACACCTGCAGTTAATTTTTTTACCTTATTTCCTTATTTTTGTGTGTTTTCTTGATGACTCCAACAAATCTGCAAATCCAGCAAAAAAAATGTGGCCCATAAATTTGGACCATTAGTGGTTCGCCCTTCCAATCTGTCTATCTCGTTCAGCAGGTAGCTAAGCCCGCAGCTGAGTGCATCGCGCCCGTAACGAGGGACCGTCGCAGGGAAGCGCATGATGTTAGACCCATCACGCAGATTTCGGTTGTCGGCACCGCTCAAGCCGCGCGCATTGCATCTTGCAGGAAATGGCTTTCTCTTGGCAACTAATGGCAGCAAATGTCCTCTGCAGCCGCGCTCGTCTTGCAATTATCGTTTGTTTCAATTTTGCAGATGAGTGCAGAGCAAGTGCTGACCTCGCGGCGGAGCTAAGCCAATTACGGGCGGGCAGGAAGAGATCCACTCCGGATGAGCATGCACGTCACCCAGGGATCAAAAGAGCACGAAACGTCATGTGCGATGGACCTTTAGGAAGACTTCGTGGTGGATCCATGGCCTTCGCTCGCCTCACAGCTGAGGGCCAATCAAGTCGCATTTAGCAGCCGCAGACACAGCTTCGAAGCCGCACTTATCCGTCTACTTTTTCGATCAGTGCATCGGCTTTTTCTCGCGTTGCAAGATCAAATTAAAACTCTGCAGTAGTTCCTCTGAGCAAACGTAATGATGTTTCGAAGAGCTAATCACGGAAGAGGAAGATGGCAAACCGGAAGAAGGGAAGCGGATCGCGCGTTTGTTAATCGGATGTGCTCAGATGTATGTGTCACTGCTCTCAGCCACTAGTTCGGAGATCCGAAAACAATGATGAAACTGTTTTTTTATTGGGAATCTCAGATCTCGTTTGCAAAATTGCACACCAAGTTGACTCATAGAAAACGGGAGTAGTCGGGGTTTTTCGAACGCTTCAACATTGAATCATGGTACGTCGGATGACGTTCCTGTAGAGCAGGATCGTATTCGCGCAAACTTGTTACGAAAGTGAATTATGTTTACTTGTGCGAGGCGCTTTTCCTTCCAAGGGGTGTACAAAAATAAACACAAAAAATCAAGAAACACTGGTTATAGAACAATACTTCTACAGTAAACGAGAAACAAAGCGTTTTACATCAAAGTCAGCATTCAAATCTAAAGCCATGAAAAGCCCTTTGACTTGGGGGCACCTTATGTTTTTACGTACGCATATTATTTTTCGCAGATTCCGTTTTTTCCGCAGCGGAAGTCTATGGTCATAACAGGGAAGAATCATAAAAAAAACTGGCCCAAATGGCATGCTATCGACGCACAAAACCTTCCCTTTAACAGTCAACCCTCACAGCCCATAGGAGAAGCATTATATGTATCAAACACAATTTCCGACTCACATTTACTTCTACAGTGAACGGCCAACGCAAACGGAGCTTCAGGTGATCACTGGCTGAACAAACGTCCCGAAGGAAGCTTTCATGTGGCGTCCGACCGTTAAGGGCTGGTGCGTCAGCAGTTCTCTTAGAGAACGTCAAAGATGGTTCCATAAGCGCACAATAACTGGCAAAAGTGCTTGTCATTCCGAGCACAATTCATGCGGACCGACCAGTCGGAATTTCGGTGCTTGTTCGTTAGTCAGCGCGACTGCTTCGATTTACGAGAAACGCTGAGTCAGTTCTACGATTTTACACCGATACGGTGGCGCGAACCATTTCCCTCAACATTTGAAATGGTTGAATAACTGGTGGCTGACAGAAAGCAGCTACGTAGGACGTATTGTTCACGTTGCACTATACACCTACGTCCGAAACACCACAATTTCGACTGCCCTGCTCCGTTTTTTTTGGAAATGTACGTGCTCGACGTATTCATTGCTCAGATTCACAACTCGAAACATCTGCTAATCGTTGACGTTCGCCACGAGGGAATGTCGTTATGTTTTTTACGTGCCAGTGTAATCTCTGATCAGCTGTGTTGATCGCAATTTCACTGGTTTCCTGCAACAGCAGCAAATCCTGGACTTTTTTGACAATATGCGGCCGTTGGGAAGCAGGCCTATCCGCAAAGAAGCTTGCAAAGAGCTCAAACCACAACTGAGCTTAGCAAAATTACATTGCTAGGGGTCACTTTGGGAACAACCATATATGATGGCAGAATGAAAGGTTCAGACGCAGTAACCGTAACCGTCGTTATAAAAGGAGTGAAAGATTACTAGGAAGTTTAAATTCTTATTTCTCCGAGTACCAAAGATAAAAATCTAGTGGTAAAAACTGAAAAGCATGATCTGTACAGAAGCACAAAATTGCAATGTCACATGGATCTATCAAGGGTTCAAACTGCTCTTTCACTAGTGTCACAAGACTTTAAAACATAAATAACTATGACTGATATGTACAAAACTACAGCGAAGACAACGTTCCAAGTCCCTGTCGACATGTAAATCGCTCCAGACATCGTTCTCACGTATCGAAGGCATTTCAAATACAAGAAGGAATTCATAAACATGACGAACTGTGTTTTGGAAACAAGCCGCATATCCCATCGGCAGGAGAAGAACACTCTCCTATCACTTGTTGGAAAGAACAGAAGTCATGTTGCTGTGTTTCACACGTTCCCATGTGTAATTTTAAAACATGTCCGTCATACAGGATGCCATAAGTGATATGATCAAATTTTTGCTACGCGGAACTGCGAGCTGATTCGAAACTCTTTATGAATTTGCCCGAAGCCCCGGGGAAGGAAAGTAACAGTCCAATCTAAGAGACCGCTTCTGCCGTTACCGCTGTGTGCAGTTCATGAGTAAGTAAGAAATTAGGGATACTGTATAATGGAAAATGTACAGCCTGTGTTTATCGATCCGAACAGAACATAAATGCACTCTACTTTCCGAATTTTTAAATGGAATTCCTAACTTCTGGGTTCAGGTACACAAATGTACCGTGTGCTTGTTTCATTTCCTGTAACGTTCAACGGGCTATGCCTTGATCCTACATATGTAGGGTAAAAATACGTGCGTAGAGCCATTTTTCACGCTGCATATGTCTTAACAACGTCATATGACTTTGCAAATTATAAAATTTGCAATGACCAACAGTGTTTTCTATTAGCATTACACATTACGATTCTCAAGAACAAGAACAAGCGTCGTCATAGTTCATGCGGCGATGTTACGGCTCATATTCCAAATGAAAATGTTTCCAAGTGCATCCACCGTGACCGCAACAGATCACGCTAACAACACCCCCACTGTATTAAGCTGAACTCACATTATTGAACAGTGCAAATCGCTGCACAAAAAAAGCAAAATGTCACATGCCGCCAAAACTTATGCGAAAACTTACAGGATTCTAGATCTAGCTCAAACATCGTTTTGTATCACTTTATCGTATACCTGCATGTTCGAACATCACTTTGTCGCATCACTTTACTGGAATTCGGAGTCCAAGCGTTGCTCCTGTTTACAAGACCTTCCTGACGATGATGCATCTGAGCTTCGATTCCCTAGAGCTTCGACGTGCAAAGGCCACTACGGTATGGTTCACTTTACCTTATGTGTGCCAGTCCGAAAATTTACAACAATTTACAATGAACATGAAGAATCATGTCCTAGGGGCTCGTTTTCAGAAAGGAGGCTCCCTGAAGACATACTGATCAGCAAATGCGTTTCTTCTGCTTTAATTCAATGCGCAAATTTGCATCGCATTTTCCCTTTTTGCACTGTTTTTTTTCCGCACAGTGTTCGTACACTGTTCGTAGTGTGCAGTCCTTTCCGTACATAATATGTTCTTTCTACGAAATATGTGTTTTCTTCTACAAGTGGAATAGTCCATATGCGACAACAGCACAACAATACTGGGTAAAATTTCATGCACGGCGCTAATCCGTGTTAAAACGATTCACAAAGGAAAACGTGGATAAGGGCAAAACGCATCAGGGAAATTGGAGCCCGTGTGGAACTATTTTGTGCTCAGACGACTTGCGTTTTATTGTCAGCAACGCTCGGATGTGCATTGTGTGTTCGATTGGCAATAAAAACGCGGAGCAGGCAAAGTCGCTTCCGGGACAACTCGTCGACAAGGAACATTCTCTACCATAACAAGAATTATGACTGAATTAATGTTCTCCTTTGGGAAGATGTGTTTTGGTATCTTGTTTCGCTGAGTTGTTGACATATCCTGGAGAATAACATGGTGATACATATAATACATATCGCCTTCTTTATAACTGCGTATCCGAGCTGTGATGCATCGAAAAGCGATGCAGATAGGTGCAGTGAAGTAGCATTTCATGTTATGGAACCTCTAGAGGAACGGCATAAATGAACAGAGCAACCTGACAATGATTTTAGCCGGTACCTACTTCCCAGCGAAAAGTAGAAAAAGTTGGCAAGACTTCTTTTGTACTGAACGAAGGGGTATTACCAGAACATAAACATGTACTGCGCCATGACTGATTGCATGTTCTAACTGTTGAGGCCTGTATCAGGTCACTTTGCTTTACTATTTACATACAGTAGTTATTGTTTCTGGTTCTATATGATCGTTAACATTTCTGCGTTTGGCGTCCTCTTGCAACACCTGATTGTTATGGCCTAGCAAGGCAAACATACAACCTGTTTCTACAACATAGTTTTATCCAGTTTGGCCCCCTACCTTCAGATGCAGCATATAAAGCGTGTAAATATTATGTAAGGTGCTCATTCCACGTGATTAGTATATGATTATGTTGGGCATTCGTTTCACAGACCCGTTTTTTTCAATACACCTAAAAATACAGGCTGTCATTCAACGTTGCAGGGTAACGATAACCGGTTCGTTACTTCGGGAGAAATTGCGGAAATTCCATCAGTTGATAAAGATCAGTTGATAAAACCGCTGTTTATTGCTTTCCATTCTGAGTATATTCCAATGGTACCCACGGACGATAACGTAATTGACTGTTTCTCATTTGTTTCTCGGTATGTTTCACTTTCGTGTTATTTCTTCCAATATGACATATCTGATCGCTACAAAGAGATGGTAGTTGTACTAGATGAGTTTCTAACACACTGTGCTGTCTTATAAAGTCTCTTTCCATTTATTGGCCATACCGTATGCACCATTTGTCATAGTCAAAGCTGTGAGAGATCGGTTTCACAGCAATTATAAATGTTTCGACACAGTGTGCACAACGACATCCACTAAACTTTAATAATTAACCGTATTCAGACCAGAAATAAGACATTGAATCGCGCATTAGAATGTCACAGCTTATTTACAGAACACTTTCTACGAATTGTGTTTTTTGACTGACATCGGAGTGCTGATCGGTGTTCCAGCAGCCGCTAAAGAGCTGAACGACGAACGGCACGATTCGAGACTGGCCACGGATCCACTGGAAAACGTGTTCTATTTACGACGACGCTGTATTCACATACCGGAAGTTCGCGGAATCCAAAAGTTCATGGTAATAAATAAGCTTGCACTTGTGGCCGGAAAGACTGAAATCGAAGGACTGGTGCTGTCCGGAGGGCAGCTCGGGATGCCGCCATTGCATGATGTAAGTGCCCTTTTTGGAACAGTAATGAGATCCTTGCATGGAGTCGCCCTCTCCGAAGGAGACCGCTTTCTCCTCGATGGTGAGATCGACGCCGAGAACGAGATCAGGATCGGAGTAGACAGCCTTAGTGGACGATGTCAACGATGTCGCCCCTATGGCCGCAGTCACTCGCTCCACTGCAGTCGTTGGAGAATGCGGCTGAGCGGGAGTTTGGATAATCTGAAGAGTAGTAAGGTTGACAAAGTCACTTTCCCATTGCATCTTGCCTTGTCTGTATGGTAGACTAGGAACTCGCAGTCACCTTTCAGGATGTCAAAATCCCAAGTAAGTACACATCCTGGGCTACACACGGGAACCAACACTTCGCAAGGAGCACCGCGGTGCAGGTGCGCCGACGTGTAAGTGGACGATAGGACGTCGTCATCGTCGAAATGGCCGTCCACGGCCACGGGGCGATACATGCTCTTGGGAACGTGCCCTCCGTCGGGAGCCAAACAGAAACAGGGACCTCCAAGGAACTCGGGCAGCAGCTGAGGGTCGATGTACTTGGTCAGCTCGGGCAAGACTGTGTCGTTCCCTCCGCTGTTGATCATAAACTTGCAGCGGGTGTTCTCGTCGATGAACGGGGAAATCAGAGTCCACAACACGGGGAACACTCGAGGCGCCCTGGCAATCAGAACCAGCCCCATGGTTTCGGGGTAATTGGCCTGAATTTGAAGTCGAATTGAGCAATTTTCTTTTGAAATGAGGTTTACCTCTACGATCTCGATAATTCGCAGAAGGGCTTGAACTCCTGGCCGCCACAGATGGCGCATGCTGAGACCTTCGAGGTCGACAAGAAGAGTCCAGGTGCTAAACGACGCACAATTGGAATAGTTTCTCTCCGGGGCAGCTTACCTTATGGGCTGTCCAAGTTTTTTGGTGGCCTCCGACGCCTTGATCAGACCTTGTTCGCATATGGACAAAGTGAACTTGACAACGGTTTCTAGGCCTATAGTTCTCAGAAGACCCTTGATGTCCATCTGTCCAAGACGGAGGACAAACACAGGGCGTCCTTGCTTGTCGTGGTGGTGCCAACAACCGGGGAAGAACTGCATGAGGACGGCGGGCGGCTCGAACTCATGGAGGATCTTGTCCACGTTGTGGAGCTTGCGCCAGCGCAAGCTGTTGAGCACCATTTCCCGAGCGCGTGCCACATCGAACTCGCGTGCCCGCAGGAAGCGGAGCAAGTGCGCGTCGTTCGGAAGCTTGCCCTTGTGCGCCGTCTGCAGGCCATACTTCAGTTCGCACAAACGGCTCTCCTCGAGCGCAGAGAGTTGTCCAAGGAAGCGGCGGATGTATTCGCTTTCGAGCTTTGCTTCGGCTACAAGGAAACGAACACTACGTCGACGTCGACCACTTTTGTCATATCTCCTTCCCAACATTCATTCGGGAAGCGGTGGTAAATGGTGAGGAAAAGCGGTGAGGCTACTGAAAGACGTGAACGATGCACATAAGCAAAGGTGACCGTGCACAGGGGTGGACGGAAGCGTACGAGTGAGAAAGTACAGCGGAAATTGGAGAATGCGCAAGCAAATAGCGAACAAAAGCACAAACACAAGCAGTACGGCCAGTGAGGAGCGGCTACGCTCCGTGCTTGTCGTCACTACCACTGCGTCAATCTTGATCAAGAGGAGAGAAGCACTTGAAAGATGTTTGAAAATTACGACGAGCCGCGTCGGCAGCTGTAACTCATAAGTAGCCGATGCTGTTGCTTCACAGTTTTATAGCCGCATACTGTTCGGCTACTGCTTGACAGCAAAGGTGTTAGGGCCGCCCCGGAGAAAACATTGCTCAGACACACGCGCACACTGTCACAACACAGCCAGAAGTCACACCGTTGTCACCACTTTGCAACAAAATGAGGGAAATGATTGCATGCATAGTTACACTACTGGTGCAGGTTGTTAAAAATAAGCATGCAAACGACAACAATTTATCAAATGTGCAAAAAATAATTTTGAACTAATTACTTACGGTCGTCCATACTAGAAGCACGAACAAAACCGGCATTGTTCCCCTCAGAGGTGGCGCTCCTCCGACGTAAGGGTCCCGGCTCGGTGGTGCTCACTCCACTGGAGCCCGAAGCGACACCGTTCGCCATGTCCGGCACGGCGGTGGTCTCGGAACCGTCGCTGGTCTCCTCGCACGACGGCTTTGCCATGTCTATGGCCGAGTCCGCCAACGAGGTTATGTCTCCACTGTTCTCGGGATCCTTGAACGGTGGAATGTAGGTAACTCCGCTATTGAGCAATTCCTCTATGAAGAATTCCAGAATTTCTTTTCCCTAAAGTTAAAGTACAATGTTCCTTGGACGTCTGCTGTGATGGAATCTACCTTCGCTAAGTTTGCGGCATATTGTTTTACAGCTAGTTTTTCTACAGAAGATTCGAAGCCGAAGAATGACTTCACGTCCAGGCTGGCACTCTGCTCAAAACACGTCCAATCCGTATTCTCGGGATGGACCTAAAAGTGGGTGTTAACGTTGCCTCCTACGCTATGCTTACATAGTAATTGCAGTTCTCGATCACGACGATGCGGTTGGCGAAAGAAATGTTCGAGGCCTCAATTAGGAGCGTCCGCTTCCTACGATCCAGGCTGTTTTTCTGCGAGAAGTACACGTAATCGACACCTGCTATCTGAACAATGCGCATGAATCATACATGCATACATAACAGGTTACGGTACCTTTTTCACTAGGTAAGGGGCTTCGACGTTGAGCTGGCACTTTCGCTCGATGATTTCAACGGCCCCATCCGGCGAATTGTACTCGTATACGATATCTGAGCCTACGAATATGGGGATTTGAGGGCATGTGGGAAACCTTTTCTGGTACGCCTAAAAACGACAGATCACGCGTTACGTCGTGACATTAGAATGCGCTTACCGCCATGACTATTTCAAATGGATACTTGTAAATCCGCACGGGGCTCTGGTAGGTCTGCACCATGGTGTACCGCTAGAATGGAAATAAGTGAGTTGCGTATTTTGGCGCGATCCAGCTGCGGACGCGGGAGGCACGCCCCGAGAAAAGGCTATGTTAATGGAATCTTTAAGACAGAAATCAGTACAACACATGGAAATAACAAACGCCTCCCTCGCTTGAAGTCCACCCCATCGCGCAGCCAAAACGTCTTCCGGTTCCGGACGGAAAACACGTCAACGGCATGCGTTGGAGAAAAAACATGCGCGAACCCTCTTGCCGGAGGTCTTATGCGTTGTTCGATTTTTTAGATACGCTTCAGTAGCGCTCGGAACACGGCGGTGCCGACAAAAACAAAGTAACAATGCCGCTGCGTCGATAAGTAAACACGCATGGAAAAGGGGAACTCAGTGTTCTTGAGGAGAAAATTGTTGGCTATTTAAACGCCGAAAGTCCGTTCAGCGGGCGAGAATTGGAAAACATGAAAGCGTGAACTTGTCAGAGGTTATCGTGTCATGAAGAGTTTTTCAATTAGCAACGCAGCAGCAAAGTCCCACGACTTAAGCGTAAGCGACAGGGACAAGACGGCTGGACGGCAGCTCACTGCCGACCGTAGCCGCCGGCCACGTCCAGTATTCGGCAGAGAATCTATGGCCGATAGGACGACGGCTTAACCAGAGTTACGGGAGAGGAAACTCCAAAACGCCGCCACAAAAACAATTCTGTACGAGACGATGCGAATCAGGTTTTCGCAGACAAATGCTTTTGACGCTTAAAGCGGTGCATAATAAGCGTTGAAAAAGTCCTGGTACTTAAATATCATCGGACGGATCTTATCAAGAACACGATATCAAGTGCTACTGAACGCTTTGACAGTGTGGTCCCGACGACAGTCGGCTGATCTGCACAGATAATGAAGCTGCAAGAAACCGCCGCTCAGCTCTAAGATCACAAACCAAACTGTCGGCGAGCGGCGGTCGCCTAAGGGGAAATGGCGCTGGCGAAAAATGATTTTGAAACACCGGCAATAGCTCAACGTTCCGCGAATTCTCCGTAACATGAGCCTGGCTCGTAATCAAACGCCGAATACACTGTTTGAACAAGAACTGAATGTGGGCAAGAAAACAAAAGGACGCGATCGCGCTGATGAAAAGGTATTCAGCCACGCGGATGAGATCATCGCTCGGCATATGCGTCGCGACTCCCGGAATAGTATATCGGCAAAGCGAGCAAAGAAGAGAGACTGTCGTTTGTACTTTTCCCGTGACGTACAATGGGTGTTTTCGAGCGCCACTTCAAATAGGGCGCTCCTGTGAATGGCGCACCATAAATAGGTACCCTCAAGGGTTGCAAAATGAGAAGGAATGACGAAACGATGACGGAGATGCGTCGGGAACAATAAGTACCGCGCGAAAACAAATCGCAGACGAGGTATTCGAGGAAGAAAATAGGTAATCCGCGTCGGGACCATACACCACGCAGCTCGCCGGTAGCCACGGGGAGCCGATCGGGGCCGTAAGTCGCCAAGGCCACTAACGGTTGCGTGGTCTCGGAAACGGCGTTCTCTGAGAAGCTACGTGTGGGCACTGAAGGCAATCAAAGGGCGCACAGGCAACTCCGCACGGGACCATAATGATATTCCGCGTGCACTTTGTCCCCTCGCCGAATGTCAATGAATCACATTGGCGGCCCTCACAGCCTGCCAATGGACTGCTGACTCAGACAGCTCTTTTTGTTCGCTGGAAAAACAGTTATTCCACGCGGCTGTGAAACAGAAATCAGATGCACGGAAGTTGTAGTTTGGTCCTCGTGTAGTCCTCTATCTTGTAGTCAATATGTGACGTGATGAGACGGGGACGTTGCGAAAATGTCTGTCTCTAGCAGCAGAGACAACCTGGTTGTCGCTAAAATGACGCCGCCAGGCAATCATGAAAAGACCAAACTTCCGGAATTCTCGAATAGTCTGGTTCTTGATCCCATTTGCTTCTCTGACTCACCCGTTATTTGTTATTCACATGGTCGCTTTCGTCTGGAAAATAAAATTGTGATCATGCCTCTATCCGCTGACTCGTATTTTTTGTGGCCTTTAAAATCACTCAAGGTTGCTTCTTTTCCTTTTTTCCTTTACGTTGGTCTTAGCACGATCGATTGGAGGTAAACAGAAAAATTTAAAAACTGGAGAAATGTGCGCGGTGTTTGAATTTTGTTTTTCATTCGATGCGTATGTGTGATAAGAATCTCAAAATTTATATGAACGTTTTTCTGAATGATATACGAATTTGTTTACTCGTTTTTGGATGATGCGAACGTTAAAAGATAAAATATTGGGCAAAAGACAAATCGATCCTTTCGGCAATTCTCATGCTAACTCGAGTACATCAGTGCTCTCAAGCAAGGAGGAAAAGTGCATAGTTCTTGGATTACCATTTGTTATTGATAATGGCTCATCACATCACGGACTTTCCGATTCTATCCCTTTCGCTGATTCACTTTTAAAATCTACAATACACCCTTGTCTTCCTTTTTTTTCAGAAAGTTCCTCCAGACGAGGATTAAGCAGAAACATGTCCGTTATGAACATTTTCCACAAGATCTGTCCTCGGACACTTTCATCTCTTTCACAGATGCGTGGAATTACTGGAGCAGCGACTACCAAAGATCTCAGAGAGATGTATTTGGAGCTGGAGCAGATCGATCCAAACCTGTACAGGTTCGCAGCAGGGCACCAACTGTGCTCCTTACTTCATAAACATGTTAAGAGGCGAACACTTGCAGCGCGGACGCAAATCACGAGACGCTGTTTACGGAGGACAAGTTATCGCACAGTCTCTCAACGCTGCCGCGCGCACAGTTGACGAGGAGTACCTGCCACACTCGTTTCACTCGTACTTCATTAAAACAGGTAGACAACACGATAACAAAGTGACGTTTACGTTCGTAGGAAGTGTCGACCATCCAGTACTCTACTCTATCGACCGAGTGCGGGACGGACGCAGCTTCTGCACCCGGTCTGTGAAGGCTTCACAGAACGGAGTGCCTATCTTCATAGCACAAGTGTCGTTCCAGAAGAAGGAAGCAGACACGATCACACATCAGTGCAAATTCCCCAGCGTTCCCGAGCCGGAGTCGTTGACGGATGCGCTCACTCTCATGCAGCAAGCGCTGCAAGATCCCGACAAGCCAGACTCGCTGAGCAAACGAATCGTAGCGTACAAGCACAATGACCTCGACGAAACGTACGAGAAGATATTTGAAGTTGGGGGAGGTTACTGTGCCTCAGGAATGAAAAGATCATTTAGTCGAGGCCGGTGGACCCAAAACTGTACCTGTACGAAAACATTGGAACAACTGAACCGCCAAAAGCCTATTGGTGGGTAAAAGCTCATGGCCCTGTAGGAGACCAGTTTGCCTTGCACCGGTCATTAGCGGCCTACATGTCGGACTGCTTCATGATAGAGACCGCGTTGATGCCACACATCGCGGCAGGATTCGTGCCTTCGATGGTGTTCTCGCTTGATCATTGTATGTACTTCCACCGCGCGGACTTCAAAGTCGACGAGTGGATGCTCTACGAAATATGCAGTCGCAAAGCAGGTAGCTTCCAGAACACCAATTTGGTATCGAGTACAGTTTTTTAGTCGGTGGAAGGACCTATTCGGATGCCCGAATTTGGACAAGGGAGAAAGATCTGGTTTTGTCGGTGACCCAAGAAGGAATTGTGCGGAAAAGAAGAAAATAATGTTCGGAATTTTATGACTTAAGTTTTGTACGATAATAAAATGGGCTATTTGGACTTCATTGATTGGTCCTGCCTTTTCGACACATTAACAAGAGATTAAAGTGGCGTCATAAAAGTGGCGGGAGCTTACCGCCCAGACCATTCAGGAGATGAGCTGCATATGATTTACGCGATAAGAATGTAGTAATCTTTCTCCGACGAACGAAGATCAAACGGAGATATGTACTGCATGCAGCGTTATAATCACCGTTATGCATTTGCGATTGGAGCGCCAAAAGCTGTATCTACTAAGTGAGAGATTGAAAAACATAATATTTCCGCGGTAAACGACATACGACAACCGTTACCATTTAATTTATCTGGTTACGGTAATGTGGTTGTTTTGGCAGAGAAGACATTCCTGGGTTAAAGAGCGCGTCAATAAACTTTACATACGCCGCTTCTCAAGAAGATAAACAACATTTTCAACCGTATCAAACATCGGAATCAAAAAATTCATTACCCAATGCGAGCCTACGATTTAAAAAGCAGCAAGTAATATGATTCCCACACAGCAGAGAAAATTAATTTGGTCCGCATTACTCAACGGTGTACAAATCATATTAATATGATGAAATTATACAATTAGATAGAATCAAAATTAACTGAATTTTTATGGACGCTGGCAAATACGAGTTGAACAAAAAACAGGAAATCCTTTTTGATGTGATGGACCAATATATACGGTCTTCGCAGACAACAAAGTCTGCCGTGTTGACTCACTTCTTATCTTCTTGGTCTTCTGGCCCTTCATTTTATAAGAGCCGTTTTTTATTCCCAACACCTATACTTTACTGCCACTGTCTCATCTATGTTTTGCAAATTTTAATAAATTTTAATGCAATTTTTGGACGTATCCTTGCGACGTAAAACGAAACATATCTGCATTCCTGGCGTGAAGGAGCATTTCCGAAGACAACTCAACTTGTTAAGACAGTTTATTAGTACCCGTATAAGTTTGGACACTTTGAAAACGGTCTACTCCGGCCCTCCGATTCGAGGGAGTTCGTGCATCTTCTCGCTTGTCTTCGCCCGCTCGTATTCCACGCGTCGATATTTGGGAAAGAAGAGCAGGACGAAAAACAAAATGAGAACGATAATACACACATTCCATGCTACGGATGACCCTGAAACGCAAACATTCTCAAATCGACGGAATCGGAAGGCAAATACTGACAGTACCACGAAGGGACACTGTTGGGATCAGAGTCGGTCGTACACGTCTGCACCCTCATGTCTCGGCTAGACGCCACACCGTTGAAAGCTTGTGTCATGAAAACGTAGATGACTCCTTGAACTTGTCTTAATTGTCAGGTTCGACAGGCTCCGTCCATGGCGTCTCACTCACCCACTCATAATAATGAGTCCCGAGGAGGTGGCCTCAGCGACGGGATAGGTTGTTTCCACGCCAAGTTCCAAGCCTATAGGGTAGATCGCAAAGCCACAGACGCCGAAAAGGGCGATGGACAGTGCTACCCACCATGCGACATTTTCGAATTGGAACGAAATGGATAGGCTGGAGGCGAAAACTCCGGCCAACATGAAGCACACTTTCATAGTCTCTGTGAATTTCTTCGTTTTGTCGACGTAAATCCCGCTGAGCGCGGATCCAATCAGTCCGGACACGATGAGCAATGAGCCCATGAGGCCGGAAAAAGTGCCCGAGTAGCCTTTGACACATAGTGACGGCTGCAGGTTGTTGTACAATGCGTTGAACAGGCCGACGCCTCCACCTAAACCCACTGTCAGCACCAGGAACGCTTTGTTCGTCAGGGCGATCTTTAGATCTTTGAAGAAGCCATATGCTTCCGCCTCATTTCCGGCCGAAGCGGACACAGGAGTGGGCGGCTTGGACGAGGTCACTCCAAGCGATACTGCCGCGGTCACTATGGCCACAGCTGCACACACTCCGTTCTAAAAAAAGATTTGCTGCACGGCGTTGCGCCATCACTGCTGCTCACCAAGAGGATGAAACCATTTGTCTGGCTTCCTCCGAAACACGCCGGCGAAATAGAGTACATAGCCGCAATGCCTATGGGGTTGGACATCGAAGCCAGTGTGTTGGCCAAAGCCCGCTGGCTCTCAGGAAACCAGAGAGCGGCCATCTTAGTCGGAAGGTACATGATGAACGGCTGGGCTGACGCAGCCAGGACTTGACCCACCATTACTACGGCGAACTTGCTCCCATGTGGCACAAAGTCGAACGAGGAGATAACCCTTAGCACGTTTCCGGCCAGGTTCACCCAGGCCCCGAGCAGACACTAAAGGCACGAGAGTAACGCGTCGAATGGACAACAACTGCGCGTACTCCTGGCCGAAGTCCGAATCTGTCCACCGACCACATGGCCAAGAAACCGAATGGAACCGAGCAGACCATGAACACAGCATTGAGAAACAGAGCAGCGTTGTCATCGCCGTAGAAGTCGTTCGTCTGGAAGGTGACTGGAGCATATGTGATCCACGTCTAAGGGCAAGAAAGACAGGGTAAGCTCAACAGTCCATACAGGCTAGTTACCATCGCATTGGAGAAGTTGACAAGACACACAGCTACCAGAACAAGCCATCGTCTTTTGTACGAACGGTAGGAAACTTCTGGCAACATTTGAAGCGACCGCAAAGGACAAAGTGAAAAGGGAAGCTCCCTTTAGAATCTTGCTTCTCTATTCTCACTCACTGATTAAACACACCAGACTACATCGCCATATACACTTTATCTTTTATCTTGCCGAGTCCTCGCCGAAGTTGTAAACGGTCCGGTGAATGGTGTTTACACGCGGATCTGTGTCATTTGCACAGTTCAGCACTGATAGCGCCCATGCAACATGGCACCCTTGCCTGCTACTATCTTCCAAACCTCCACCAATGGCTCGTCTGTCCCTCTCTCGCTCTCCATCCCGAATCTCCGCTTTCCCTGTTCCCTTTTCCAGCAGTCACAGTCCGCTAGGCAAGCTAGTTGGCTGCACAGATAGTAGTGCATGTGTGCCTAACTATACAACCTACTACCTCATCCAGCAGGCTGTGCTCCTCTCAGACTCCCCTCTCTCTCTGCAGCTGTGTGGTGCATTGTTCCGTCTGCTACGGCATACACTGGTGCCTATGGGGACCGGATGAGGGAAGGGTAGTGACTCAGAATAAAGCTGTGAGTCGACGATGGACGGGATCGGTCGCGATCTACCCGAAGACCGAGCTCGTGTGGAACGATAGCGGACACAAGTTCGGATCTACGGGTTGATCGCAAGCGACGTTGTCCGTTGGTTACTCGAATGCCTCTGACCATCGCAAAGCGACTTGGCTGGTCATCTGCGTGCGCCCTCCCTATGAGGGCGGGGCTGACACAAATATGCAAGCCGTGCCGTGTAGTGCTGCGCCAGGTTGCCAATCTGCTGACCGATCGAATCAGATTAACCGAATCGATACTTGGAAACTTTGCGATTTTCCGAAATGAAAGAGCGAGTCCTGTCAACAGGCTCTGGAGCGGGACTCTAGAGTGAAAGGAACGATCGCAATTTCGGCGATCGAAAATCGATTTTTCGTTTCTCCGATTTTCGGTCATAAATACTTTATTGGTTTAGTACAGAAAGCCTATAGAATTCCTATCGAAAAACGAAAAATGGAAAGCTCTAGTCAGCGAGAAAGGCAGCGGCTTTAAGGGCGCAGGGGCACGACTTGCGAGGTCACTCGGGGTGAGGGGAGTCGGGCCGTTGTCGTAGCGACGAACTGCCGGTGACGGGGAGGGGAAGAAGTCTGACGGAAGGGGAGGGAACACAAGTCGTCGAGGACCGCTGCAGAGAGCAAGCACCAATACAGACGGTGCCGAGAGGTGGAACGTGGCGTAGCGGGAACTGTAGTGCGAGATAGCGAGAGGACGGCAAGAGCGAGAGAGAAAACGGCTTCGGCGCGCGCGCACGATCGATGCCTGTTGCGGTGCGGTGCGTCACACCGAGCCGCGCCGCGTGGCACTGACCGACACCGATTGGACGGCAACGTCTCCGGGGCAAGAAGACATGTGGGGGTAATGCACTTTAACAATCGGCCGGATGGGCCCGGCGGCGGTTGGCCTGAAGGCAATAAGCTGGTGGCTAGCGTGTGGTGGCCCACAGCCCAACGTTTTGCCGCCAGCAGCGACATGCGAACGATGTAAAGATTCAGCGGCTGCGCCAAGCCGCAGAATGGTGTAGGAGAAGTTACTACACCGGGGCGTACCATGAAATAGTATGTGCTTATGAAACGTGGCGTCTCCGCCGTTTATTTGCAAACCTTGCACGATCACCTAGGTCGACGTCGGCGTGTGTCGTACAACGAGGCGTCGCTGATGAGCGATGAGCCGCCGGGAACACGTCTACGATGACCTTGTTGCGTGAGCACGTCAGAGCAAATACAAGCGTTGCTTGGAAGAGAAGATCCAAGAAATAACGCAGTGAAGGGCCGTTGCAGCTGCAGCAGCTGGAAACGTCGCAGACCTTCGAGGGGCGAAGTGCCGGCTCTCCTGGCCGACGTCTCACTCAAAATGAGATTTAATATTGGCTGCAAACGGACTGGCGCCAGATGTAGAACAACTAGTGGATGGGCGAGGACGACTGCGAAATTGCGCAAGACAGACATTTTTTTCGCCGTCGCCGCAAGTCGATATAGCGTCTGGTGGCAACCGGAGTCACTGATCTCCTGACACGGTGACTCGACGCCCTCAAAGCGGACCTTTTTTCCCGACAACGTTTCGCTTATTTGATCCTATCCACTTTGTTCGAGTCACCCTCTTCCTGACACCACGAAGAGGGCAGCACGGACTACCTCAGTCCCACGGCGACCGGGCGATCTGGGAACGAGGCCATAAAACTTGGACTACAATCTCGATCTGCAAGTGCCTGGAGCCTGCAAAGAACCGAGTTATCACGCAACTAAGCAGGACTAAAGCCGCAGGTTACGGCTCGTGCAAAGACGTCGTAAGGGAAACGGGGATCGAGGCCACGTCCAATTCATGAGAATTCATGCATAATTAACGATCAGGCATTTAAATGACGAATTTGCATAATCATCTCGCGGACGCGATTGGAGAAAAATGAACTGAGCCTGCCCTCGACGTACATTAATCGCGTCCCGCTGTTGCACTCCGGGCAGAGAAACACATTGAGTTCTCGCAAATTCTCGATCAGTGTGTTTTAAAAATGCGGGACACAACTGAGCAAACACGACGAAACGCGGAACTGCACTTGCGCAAGCGTCTCGCCTTCCGGAAGGCTGCACGGAGTAAAACAGACAAAAGATGTGGGAAAACGCAGCGTGGAATGTGGCTGCAAGGCGCAGCTGTGTGCAGAGTAAATCCGAGTTTGAGTCGATTTACAGGGAGAAGGGGCAAATGGAAGCAACATGAAGTACGGTAGTTTCGTAGTGTTTATTGCCATCTGCAGGCCGTAATTCGATATGTCGTGAGTTTCGTTGTGCACAGAAGAGCAAAATAAATGTTTTATTGCGAACCTATTCTGGTTGGAATAAATGCTGTGGAAAAGGACAGTGCAACGGATCTCTGAGCAAGAACATTTTTACGTATCCCTTTGCAATGAAGCATTCCCGGCCTCCGATCAAGTGACCAGAAGTCGGTATTTCTAGGTGGCAATGGCAAACAGTTTTTTATACATTTCGCAGTTCAGCCTTTTCAGCCCTTGCCGGCATTTGCAAGCATAAATATAGTCCAATATAGTCCAATATATAAGTATTGCCTTTCAACTTCTGTTAGTTTTGTTAGTTTCTTTTAGTTTGTGTCCTCTTTATTTTATTGACGTGAACAGACCAAATTAAGAGGCCGTGTATCTGTTAAAGAAGCAGTTACTCGATGTTTCGGGCATGTTACACTCGCATAAGGGATTTCTGACGGCAGCTCACATTTTTATTCTAATTATAAATCTCTGAATATGTATGTATCATGTGGGGTTTATGGGCGAATATGACCATTTTCTCAGGCTTTAGCAGTTCGTGTCGGCCATGATAAAAGCGTCTGATCAGATAATACTCATCAGATAAGATAGTCACACTCACAAGCAGATACGCACGTATCAAAAGTTTAATTTCCTTGATGCTACCCAAACATGTCTTTCGGTTTCGTCATTATGATTCCAGCGATGTGATTTCAACGATCGCCAGACATTACTTCCCTACGAAAAGAAATCTCAAGCAGCAATGTTGTCGAAGTGCCGCCATAGAGCAAATTGTTAAGCCGCTAGGAAATTAAGAAATGAAAAATGTTGTCTACTTGGCTTTTACTCTGCTTTACATATTCTACATATCCATACCACTGATGCGGGAGACAAGTCCAATAAATTTGAAACCAACTTTCATAGATATAACACAGTTGTCCATAAAAATATGTTGCCCACTTCTCATTACTATCCAATGAAAAGTGGTTTTGACAATAAAAGTCGATTGCTATGATGTACAAAACGGAATTGTCGTTCTTAAATTCATTTTTATAAACAATCGTCCACAAGTAAATATCAGAAGATTGTGGTCCTTCGCATCCTGGCCATGAGATTGTTCTTTTGCCCCGTGTTCTATTTTCGAACGTTCAAGCGATTATCGGCCGTTTGCTTATCAAAGAAGCGGTCGTCCGTTTGTTTTCATGGCATTTGTCATTAATTCCCCCAACTTCCCTTACCCACAGCTTCTCCCACTGTCATAGGTCAAAAGTAGTGTTATGTGAGAACACCACCATGAAGTTAACGTGTGGGCAGCGTGTGTGGTCTCCGTGTGAGGTCTTGGATGTGCAAAGGAGACCGCGTTGCTTGTCTTTTCACACAACTCGTCCAAACCGTACAGAGCTTCCACGTCGATTGCAGATGTTCTAAGCCCGAGACCAGCATGACACTTCCACTGGAGGAGCAGTTAAGACAGGTGGAATCACAGAAGGCTTCGTGGTCACTGGCGCAGGACAACGCGGTAGGTACTTGACCTCTCGTCCACAACAGACGCTGTCTTTAGCTTTGTTCTGCTTTCGATACCTTCACGACTGACCTTATCAGTCGCCTACAGAGAAGCGATGACTTAATTGAAAAGACAGCCGTTGCTGTTGGAAGATCTTCTCTGCAAATCGCGCAATTAAACACACAACTTTCGGCGTACAAAAGCAACCGATTCATCGAACACGTTAGTTTTCACAATTAACTTCACCAGTCACCGTTGATTTAGCGTGTACAAGACGAGGCTCCAATAACCCAACCGCAATCTTCCACCTCCGGATCGACTGTTCGTGCTTCTTCCACTAGATGCTTTTACGATTTGTTCTCTTGTAGCCTCCTCCTGCTGACAACCAGCAAGACACGATCGATGCCATCAAAGAGGCCGTTGCGATTGGATGTCAGCTGGTCGACAAAACCTACAAAAGGATATCGTTTTCCGCTGGTGAATTTCGCTCAGACCAGAACTTTATTCCGGATCCAATCTACGAACCACTGGTATTCCACATGTATTTAACTTTTTCTGATATGTCCATTTATAGGATCCCTATGTCAATCGCCCACTGCCCTATCTTATTGGCTCTGAGAAGTTCATGCAGACTCCTCACGTTGGGCTGACAGAGGGAGAGGTTTCCAGCGAGCCGGCCGCGGAAGACCGAGTGGTGATTGGATTGCCCATTTCGCCGCCGCACACGTATGTTTCCACGCAGTCCTATTCATTCCCTTCTGGCGGTTGCAGACAATTCGAAAAGGTCACGGACACTGCGGCGCCAAACGCCATCGTTGATTTACCTTCTCAGAAATCTTTGACAGTCAACGTTGATGACCAGGCAACTCGCACCACCAAAGAGGAGTCCAAGGATTCCGATGCAGGAGTTCCGAAACCGCAAGCACCCACTTTCCGAAGCATTCCAGCACCACAAGTGGTTCCGACATTCTCGGACTCCGACAGTGGTGAGAACCTTCGAGAAAAGCTAATGGAAAATAATCTTGCAGACTCGGACGATTCTTTGTTCAGTTCCTCCATTAACAAAATCCAGCCTGCCACCAGTTCTCAACCGCCTCTTCATGAAGTTCTGAAGTTTCCCGAACATCCGAGCACTAGTCAACCGCCTAAAGCTAATCTCCTCCCAGAGCCTACTTTAACTGCCGTTAAGCCGACGGTATCAGAGATAAAATCAGTGCCAGCAGCGATACCTCCCGCGCCACAGATAAAATCTGTCTTAGCACCGACTGTCCCAAAGACTGTGTCCTTGCCTTCCACTCAAGCGCCTACGAGGGTCCCGGAACCAATTGTGCCTACTGCTGTCCCTCATAGAGCTTCAGAGACCACGAATGTGAAGCCAAAAGAGACAGTACCGTCAATGCCATCCAGAACAGAACCACCAGTAAGAAACAATTTTTTTCAGTGAAGTACAAATAAGAATTGTTCAGGAGAAAGCTGCTCCCGTAGCCAGAGCGCCTGGTTCCTCTTCCATCTTCGACAATTCCGATTCCGACAGCGATTTGTTCACATCGATTGCAAAGAAGCCTCCATCTTTGAAACCGAAATCGAGCATGAGCGAATCAGCCAACTCGGCAGCCGGATCATCTTCTCCGAGAGTTGACTCGGCAGTGAATGTATGCTACTATTTATGATAATATTATGGAGATGCGCAGAGGATTGCGGCGGCAAACGCGCCGCAGTCTGTAGTTGCACTTTGTTGCGCTTCCAATGATCTGCACACTTTTTGTCGGTCTTTTTTTTATTCCGCAACATTTTTTGCCTTCATACACCCTGAGTTTTTAGAAGCGCGTTGCACCAACTGCCTCCCAGTCGCTGGCTAAGCCGTCTCGGTCCGTGTTCGACGACAGTTCCGATTCAGACGACGACCTTTTCGGCAGTGGAGCTCAAAACATGAAGGTGAGATTGTTTTAATACTTTTACAACCAGCATTTGGAATCGACCAAGAAAGAACTTGCTGAAATCTAAGCTTACCATGGCTAAGATATGGAGGAAGAACTTTAATACAGAGTTCACAACATTGAGAGAGCAAGTTAGGCAACCGTAGATTGACCTTTAGATCAGTCATGTACGCATATGAATACAGAAATACACAGAAATCAAAGGCATAGGTTTCTCATCATTCCACCGTGCCCGACTATTCATCTCCATTTAACACCTACTGAAAATAGGAAGATCCACCTTCTTACCCTTCCTGTTAGAAACGCATGCCCCTCAAATTTCGTCTTATTGCTGTAAAGTGCTCGAAGTGTCTGGATCCAACAGCTGCGGACTGCTCGAGGGTTTACACACTGCACAGAACCACAGCGCGGCGAGTCTCATGGGTCGGCCCTCTGTTTCGTTCGCATGTAAGCTGCCAATACTAACAGTTTCCCGTTCAGTTTCCGTTCTCCTTCAACCGTAAGAAAAGCGCAACTCCGGAGTCGACTTCATCGAACTCCTCTTCCAAGACGGTAACAGTCATGTTTCTCGACTTTCCCTATTCTACTCGTTCTAGTCGGAACAAAAGTCGTCTTCCGCCGCTGGGGACAGCGCGGTTGCATTGGGAAGTGGGGAAAGTGCTAAGGTAGGCGTGATCTGGCCGTATCTACAAGTACAGATGCACCTGTCCAGACGATCGTCCAGCCGAGGACAAAGACTGTTATCGATCCACTCACGACAACAACAGCGTCACAACAGGCTGAACCGTCAGAAAAAGTAACCGTAGATCAGACAGATTCCAAGGTTCCGTCAGTCTCAACAGATCTGGACGCAACTGAGAAGACCACTGTTCAGGAGGTAAGTGGAAGTAAACATTAGCTAATGCCGTTTCGCATCCACAGAAGCAAATTCGAGAAGAGAACCCAGAAAGTAAGAGTAATCAAACAGAGGTAGGCGTGTTGTCTGTTGACGTAAACATGTTCACTTTTAGCCACAAACCATGTCATCGAAGGCTGCGCCAAACATGAAGCTGAAGACGAAAGCAAATGATCTTTTCGCTGCTAAGCTGTCTGCTGCACTCGGTCAGGGCCCAAAACTGGTAAGCTCTACTGTACTTACTAAAATAATGAGAATTACAGCGGCCTCCTCAACTAAAACCCACGAAAGATCCGTCCGAAAAACAGAAGGAAGGGGAAGCTGTGAAAGTGGAGGATAATCCGATATTGGCACCACCCGAAATGAACACTGTAGTCACTACGACCGATGTAACCAGCATTTTGAAGGTAAAATCTAAAAGAAATGTTCCAATATAAGAATATGTTTTAGTCCCGACCAAAAGGACCGGCACACCGCAGGCCAAAGAGTATTATCCGTCCGGTGGAAGATCTAAAGGACGGCCCGGATGCCTCAGTGATTAGCAACGGTACGCACCAGAACGGCAAAGTAGCACAAACAAACGGCGAGAAAAGGGAAGACGAACGGAAGAACTCCGAGGAATCAGAGAAATCGGAGGAACCAAAAATTTCCCAAGAACCACAGAAAACGGAAGAACCTAAAGCTCATATGTTAGAAAAGGCGCAGGATATGCTGGAAACTCCGCACAAAATAGAGCCATATGGCAACGCACTACCTGAGCCGAAGGCAACCACTTCAGTAAAGCCGCAACCGCCATCACCGTCTCTGTTCGATGATTCTGACGAAGACCTGTTTGCGTCGTCAAAAACTACGCGCAAGGCACCAGAAGGTACTGTTTCAAGCTCTTCTTTCTTGTTATCCGAAGCGTTCATTGTAGACAAGCCAAAAACAGCAGCTCCAAAGACTACCGTTCCAATTCCAAAAGCCCAGCCCCCGCCGGAGAAGAAAACGACTACCGTAGTTCCCGTGCCAAAATCCTCTATCGACAAAAAACCCGGCCTATTCGACGATTCCGACTCTGATTCCGATCTTTTCAAGTGAATTTTTTCTACGGGATACAATCTGCAAACTTATACGGTGCCACTACGTTATGCTCAGTTGATATTCAAAATTTTAATGGATTTATTACAACCGTGTTGTGCAAATATTCTATTCTGGAAAGTCAGTAAATTTGTTGCCAAATCTCAACTTATGGCGTAAGTGAAATGAAGCCCTGTCGTCTTGCGCAAAGAACGAGCAGAGAACAAGCAGAACTGTCACCAGTGACAGATAAACAGGGGTGCAACGCAGTAAGCAGTTTTTTCGCGAATGTTCGGAAAAACGTACGAAAGTGTACTGTAGAGTTGAAATAACAAAATTCATTAGCCGCCAGATCGTTTTCTGCAGCTCCTACTGCAGCTTTTCGGTGTCTCACGCGATGTTTTCGAAGGGCGAACAGTGTGCGTAATCCAAGAATTACTATCATCGACTCCCACGATGGTCGAGGGTCAAAACACACTTTGTGTTTGAAAATCCGTAGGGTCATGTAGTTTCATTTTAAGTTTTTCTCCTCCTACTTACATACAGAGGCTGCAGCAAACATTAAATTCAAAAAAGAAGCTGAAACCAAGGTCAAGAAAACGTGTACGTGTCCATTAATACATATGTATGTCCAGTAGCACTGTTCAAAGTGTCTTCGTCTGGTTTGCCAAAATCACGGCCAATCAACGTCCAGTGCAAGTCACACTGACGCAATTCATCCCTTCATAGGAAACACCCTTGCCGATCGCGAAGAGATCCATGCACTAACGGAGGAACCTGTATCACGTGTCGCAACCACACGGATGCACCATAAAATACTATAGTTATCACGTCACCTGCCTTTCTGCACTGACAAGGGCTCAGAGGACTATCTAAAGTGACCGTAAGCTACCAACAGAGGGACTTGCACCTACAATATGCACAGACTCTATTGAGAGTTACTAATGCTATCGCGGTAGCTGTTGTGATGGGCGAAACCTTCGTACAAATTCCTGTTTTATGTGATTCTGGTGAGTAGTAATAAACTCCCATTTGATGAGTTGTGGATGGGACATGATAGCAAATGTTGCGATAGAAATTTATGTGCTCGCAGTGTGAGTCGATTGCTCGCAGTGCTTATTTACATTACGCAATAATACATATATTTACAACTTTGTAGTGGGACTGTAACGTCCTCTAATATGAAGCTAATTTTTTGGCGAACAAAGCGCTACCAACTTGAACACATTTTGCTTCTTAGTCGGACTTGCCGTTGACAGAACGGGAGCGCTAGAGCTGAGGTATTTTCGTGACCTGTCCGGCGTCTTCTTCGAGATGGGCACGGGAGTGGTCTTGATCAATCCGAGCTGCTCGGAAAGGAGAAGAGTCTGCATGGGAGAGTCCTGCGACTCCAGACTAGAGTTTCCAGAGTCAAAGTCTGGAAGGGCGTCCTCAAAGGCCTCCTCTAATTCGTCGTAAGTAATCTCTTCGCAAACTCCGAAGTGCACGTGTTTCTCTGTCCCACTCGTTCGCTCGTTGTCCGAGTCGGAGATTCTTCGGATGGAGACCCTTTGTCTCTGGGCTCGTCGCGAAGGTCGGATGATCGAATCAACAGACGAAGACGTGGCTCGGCAGGCTGAAACCTCCGTTTAACGCTACGCAATGAGAAATGAAACCAACCAGTTGAATTTCTGGAAGGGATAAGAATTGGGTTGGAAGCGCTTCGGGATGCCGGCTTCGTGGGACCGCTCTTAGGACTAGAAGAGGGCGACTTCTTCTGGTACAGCATGTAGTCCTTCTTCATGACAGGCACAATGAACGCCATTGCTCTGGTGGTGTGACGGTAGGTCTGAAAGCGAACGGAATGGTTGTAGTGGGGAACTGACGCTCGCGAAAATATGGTGACCCGCCACCGAAGGCTTTTTCAATTACTTTGAGGCGTTTTTCGAAACGGTCTACTATTTGAATCGGAGATGTGACCGTTATCAATGGGGGAAACCCATTGCGCAGCCGGCGTCCGTTATCATCAGCCGCAGGCGAACAACCGAAGCGTCCTTTTCGTCGAATCGCGGCGGCCGCCCTGCGTGGAATAGGACCGAAGAGTTTCTAAGCTAGCCGAAGAGAGCCACGGCGGTGGCGTCCAGTGAAGATCATACATTAATATACAGTCGCCATTGCCTTTCAACATTATCACTGTCTGACGCCAAACCCGGCGGGGATTACCCGGACGTCGATGGCGTCATCCTGCGTCATCAAGCCAAAGCTTCTTGATGATGAAACATAAAGTAGCTGCTCGCGAAGGTGGCCATTCACAGGGGACTATCTACGGAATTTTAATAACGCTCAGGGGTGTAACAGCAACATCCAGGGCCCAATGGCCACACCATGAGAACAAAGGGCATCACAACCTTTGTTGGGATCGCTGTCACCAGTAATTTTTTCTGCCGACTTGTTATTGTCAGTGGCCGCACTTCATCACGTGACGGTGGCAGTGTCAAAATGAGGAGCTCGACGCCAGGTCGACAGCGCGAACAGTCGCCGGGTCGCTGGCACAATTGGGCGAAACTCTCGCTTTTTGCATGCGTAGACAAAAGTCAAATATTTGCTGTGCGACCGAGTCTTCGCTTTGCTTTTAGTCCACGCTCTATGCCACCCACTCCACATCCCGGATTTCGGCTTCACAAGATTTACATTTACGCACACGCGTGTAACAACGCACTTACGAGCGTTTATGGAAAAAATGTCGAAAACACAATCATAGTTCAATGCGGTTAAGGAAAGGGTGACATAACATTCTACACAGGACAGATATTAAGGGAAATGATTCACGGGAGATCATGATAGGCAGATGAAGGAAACACCGGAGACAATCAGCAGAGTCGTACGTGCGAAAGCGACGCACGTATGATAAATACCAGAAGGTTTCGACAGATTCTACCAAAAACATGTACACGGAACAATGATATATGTGAGGAGGATTGGAAAGAGCGAAGACCTTCATTTAGCGCACGTCCTCGCTTTTTGTCAGCTTCAGCTTCGAAAGCTTGTTGCGCATACGTTGGAACGCGCTGGGCTTACAGTTCTCCAGTCTGAAATAGATTGGCGTATTTCTTTCCTTACAAAGAGTGTCAGATACCGTAGACCTGTTTGGGCCTCAATCGCTGCGTCAATCTGGTTCTTCCAGTCTTCCGCATCCAAGCTTATGCTCCTACGACGACTCATACCCACTTCACCGTGGGACATGTCCACTTGAGTGGACTTTGCATGTGTTTTAGATTCTCCGTGCTCCAGACCGTACTCCTTCAACAATCTCCAGTTCATTCATGACAGTCTTAACAAGTACCTGAATCAAACGGCGATGGGCCAGCGAGCGACGCATGTCGCTTTTCGATAGTTGTTTCTGCTCATCGAAGGTCATGCTTTGCGTCATCGTCATCATCGGCGACGAAATCTTTCGCGACGACTTCCCCGGCTTCTGTACCAAGTCACCGCAGCTGAAAGCGCGGCTTATCATCTTCCTCTGTGACCATCCCCCTATACAGTACCGATCAAATCCCGTGACCGTAGCTTTTGCAACCTGACCGTGCTCCATAACATGAAGGTTGTCAGTTTGTGCTGCACCGAAGGAACAATGACGCAGTCTGCTTATCTGCGGATGCACACCCAATTCCCTGTAGCGTTCACCGGGAGCCCCTATGGACACCATCTAATTTGCAGAACGTTGTAAATTGCTAAGGAGTGCAAACACCGAAGTTCGTCGCCGAGTTCTAATCGCCTGATGTGGACCCAGTGCTTACCTGGTCCGTGAACGTTGAATTGGTTTATGCGATTTTGAACTCCGTGGTCCGCCGTCGCCACCGTGGTGCCGCTGTGCACCGTGGTCAACAGACATCTTGTGCTGCGGGGAGTCGGACAGACAGGTATTCGTACTTTGTTGCGACGTGCTTCTGAAAAAGCGATTTTCCACACAAACAGCTTTGGGAACAAGCGGTTCTACCGTTTGCGCTGAGGCGTTTTCTCGCGACTCGACGACAAACTACGGTAGGCTTCGGTGGCTTCGCAGGACACTTGTCCTTTCTCTTCATTGGACCTCTGTCGCATGTGGTAATACGAACCGGACATTTGAGTCAGGTCCGGTGCGTTGACGCTCGACGACTTTTTGCGGCTTCTACTCCCGTGCACGGCATGACTGTTCATGCGCTTGTTGACAGCAGACGCGTAGATGAGGGCCATGTTCTGCAAATGTGCTCTTCAGAGTGACAAATGATCTCTCGACGAGCAGCGCGCGCAACAAGAGGCACAAAGCAATATTTATCGAAGCCATTACTTTACCAGAGACTGAAAGGAAAACACCGTCCGACGTTGCGGACAACCACGGAAAGAAAGACAAAACACAAATGGAAAAACAAACAGCTTTCGAAGTCTAGAGAGTATCCGGAAGCTTCGCGTCATTGGTCTGGAACAATAGAACCCTAATTAGCGTTATCACTGTGTCTATCAAGCGAGTCCAAGGCATGCTGCCAGAGGGCAGCCATAACATTATGGGCAGAGCAAGTGTTCAATCTGGCCCAGGAACCACTCTATGCAGCTGTTTCAAGAGTTCGTATTCGACGTTAAGACAAAAAATCACATGTCCGTACTCTCAAGAATGTATTTGTTCCTTCACTTCCATTTGACCAAGCTGCGACAACCGTCTTCCAAAGTGTCCTGCTTGAAAGTGGTTCTACCGACTTCGCATAAAACGTGATCCTAAGTGCCTGAGGAACAAGTGGATTAGAAACATTAAAAAGGGAGCGCGCATGATAGGAAAAAAGAGGGGAACTTGCTGCTCGGCTTGCTCAGAAATCAGACGCTCCCTTAATTTGGATAGTGCTGCTATTTCTGTTTTTAAAAGGGACTACTGAAAACGATAGAACCGAAACCTCCATTTACATGTATCCCTTTAGTGCATTAGACAATGAAACCCTTAAACAGAGAACAGAAACGGACCCTCATAAAGACACATGAGAAAGATAGAGAGGGAGGGGATTTTACAGAACTAAAAGTGGTAGTAGAAGACACACATGTTCAGTCGGGAGGTGCAAACCTCCGCTTGGGATTGTCCGAAAGGGAAGGTTGTTTTGGTGCACGGAAGGACTACCACAAAGTGTGGCAACTGACCAGAAATGAAAACGGGCATTGACTAATGTGCTTGCTTGTTGCCGTTCTAACGATTTATCGCTCCGCTGGTTACCCCGTCCATTAAGCAAACGGTGCCAAAAATCACGCTCCACACGACATCAAAGCCGTTCGCCATTATCTGGGCCGCCTATCGCGATACGGACCAATGCCGTCCGAAGACGTGATATCGTGCAGCGAAACTATTCCGTATCTAAACTGAGGACCAATGACAATGCGACAGTTGGTGGTCGAATTGGCGGCAATTTGCAGCGACAATCACTCGATTCATTAATCAGACACTTCGACAAAGTCGCAAACACAAGTCGCCGACAAGTGGAATGCAACATTGCAGCGAAGGGAAAACATGTACGAGAATCGTGAAGTTGAGCATGGTTCCATGGTTCCAGAACCACACGCACATGCAATGCTACCCAGGCACGTTCGCCTAATGTGTTCAAAAGGGGTGTTCCTTGCAAAAACAAACTCCTGCAAACGGGACGCCTAAAAAGCGGAACAATTTGGACAAAGTTCCAGTGTTAAACGAAGGACGTAGTGAAAAAGAACACCACAGGAAGGAATTGCTGAAAATGAGTGCTGAGGATTACGGGAATCATCTTAATGGGGGCGTGGCATCGGTGATACTCACGGCCGCCCTTTCAATGCACGTTATGCTGGTCAATGGAAAAAAGCAGGCTAAAATGGCGTTAAGTGTCTTTAATGATGACGCTTGATTGGCAAGAGGTTCAAAAACGAGTGCCACGAACGGGCGGAAGTCGCCAGGCCCATCCGCCAAAGCGCAAAGAAGGGGCAAAAGTAGACCTTTTTGTCCAAAGGGGACGATCACGCGTGGCTTAGCGGTTTGAGGCAAGGATCAAGAAGCTCCGCGCAAATAATTAGAAAAATCAATCTTTTGTTTTCGTTGGCTTAACCGAGTAAAGCCGGCAATGTGGAACGAACGCACCCAAGAAGAAGTCACGTTTTCCCTTTTTGTTACGCTCTTTTCGCGGCAAGACAGTGAGTGGCGAGAACGTCCGACCGATGGACGAGTAAAAAAGAGAAGACAGTAATCGAAAACAGTTGAATTAATTGAGTTGTAATCGAAAAGCGGTGGCGAGGGTGCGAAACAAATTAAACTTTCTTGTTTGTTTGGTTTGTTAGGCGAAAAACAGAGCGCACCACAATTGGATTTTGTCACCGAAAACCCAGGCAGAGGAAAGACAAAGTTTGAGCTAGCTGAACCAATGCTGGAGGTTCCTCGAAAGAGGTTCTGTAGACTAATAAAGCGAGAGGACAAGCAATATAATGAGGGCGGCCAATATAATTTCACGCTCTGGAGTGCATCAAAATTTTTTTCGAAGTGCATCAAAACATCTGATAGAGGTTCTCGTCGGCACATCAGTTCTCAAGGTTTTCCGTGAGGTATGGCCATTACTTAGCAGGCGTCACAGGTTTTTATAGCACCCCACCGATCAATTGAGCAAAGATAACACTAGTGTAATGAGAAAATGCTTTACTTTTCTTTTTATTTATTACTTGACCACTAAACGCATTGGCACATATTTCATCTTTTCACTCGGGGACAGCTAGCAGGTTCATAGATCAGTGGACAAGACGAAAATACTTAATGAAAACTTGCTTGACACACAACAGTGCATCTGTTACTATACTTAGAATATCGTAGTATCAAATCTTCAGGACAAGCGAACGCTTCTAATGTCCGGGCTCCTCACCAAACTCATCAACGCCGCTGTGCAGGCCCCTTTAAGCACCTTATCTCGGCTGTTCATCTTTTTGACAGGATCCTATTAAAGAAATGCAGTTGATTGAAACTTGCCCAACACGCAGTTCCTTATAAACTTTTTGCGCCTTTTGCTTCACTTTTTTTGTAAATCACTGCGGTGTTTCGCTGTAGAACGACAGCTCAACATTGTCTTCGGAAGATCTAATCGCAAAGCATTTAGATATCTCCACAAAGCACAATTTCTCCACTTTATATGGAAGCGGTTTGAACACAATTTTGCGCGGAAAGAAACTCGCAAAAAGCAAAGATTACGGTAAGCTATATGACTTATACTAGCATTTCGCAACATGAGAGTCAAATCACTCGTTCAATTCGGAAGGTTGTGAATCATATTATGTCAAAAATCACATGTGTGGCTATATTTCTCAAGGGGTTGGAATTTGCGGCACGTTCCGCCGTCAGCTGATATACTGATTATATTTCTGTCCAAGGAGGCGTCGGTGGCAGACGAAGCGCAGACATAAGCTGATGATACATGCGTCAAGTCGGCACTTTTGTTGACAGATCTACTCGAAGGTGATGACAGAGCGAGAAAAATACAAGTAGTTGTGAAAATCAACAAGACGTTCTTCTAAAGCTGATTCGTTCTCCAAACATCACCATCTACAATGTCTCTTCAAGAGACAGATACGATCCATGACGAGACGAGGCAAGAACTGCGGGGTATGTAATCACTAGTAAGCGCACTTTCCACAAAGTATAATTTATGGACGTAAAAATAAAAAATATCTTGATTGATTGTACGTAGAATGAGTGTAGGTGAAGTTCCAGTCTCTAATCCCGAACAAGCACAAAGTCTGAAAAAGCAACTGATCTCACGGGGCAGTCTTTGCCTCCCAACCTGTCAGTCAGTACCAATCCGGCGTTCGTTCTTACGTAAGACAATGATCGATTAAGCTCTACCTTGTCATCTGCAAGGAAAGCAGCTGGTTGAAAAGACATTTACAGAAGTTTAAAACACAAATATGCGCTTTGCTCGTCAGTGTCGTTGCTTATGCTAAGGCGCAAATCGAGCAGATATGCCGGACGTCATAGTCAACGCCAGGATCGTGTTTCTCTATAGGATCACAACATTTTGGTCTAGTCGGATGATGCTGGGCTTTAGCCCAATGATTCCGCAAGCATATGACGTTATGACACACAGGCGACTGATGTCTTACATGATGGAGGCTGTCAGCACTCTGCGTAGTCTCACATTGTCGTTCAGGTACAGCTCTATTCCAGGGAGTGCACTACTCAATTTTTTTAGGTTTGAAGTTCAATGTTGGTATTACTCAACCTACAACTTGGCCTCAGCTTCACTTTTCTTCCATTTGAACCCAGCCGTTTTTAAGTTGGCCAGATCCCTCTTAGGTCGATCCGAAGAAAGGCAGTGTTAAATAATGCTCTTTTACAAGGGTATTCTACCCTCGTTAATGTCGTCATACCAATGTTGTTTCCCCAATAATTGCATCCTATAAAGTTCAACGTCTTTTAATCACAAGTTCTAACAGCTGCTACCTCCGATGGCATGCATATAATAATGAGTCTTGAATTAATTTGGAGAACATTCAATTACATTGGATTACCACCTGTAAACAGCAAAGAACGTTGCGACTACATCGCCCAGTAGAAAAAAAAATAAAATTTCCGTCGAGGATACTGACGCCAGACGTCAGAATTGACTCCTGGAAAAGAGGTCCTTTTTGTTCCTATAGATCATATTTATGTAGAGGCTTTGTTTCATTTACCTTTGTTCCAATTGTTCTTTGTTAAATCATCGCGGTCATCAGCAGTACTAATGACTACCAGGCCGCAGGAATTCACCAAAATAATAATTAGATATATACAAATCAGGGTGCAACCTTATTCTAAGAGAACCAGGAAGTCTGAAGATCCACAGGCCTGTCATCTATGCCTGTCTGACAAGGCCATGAAACCTTTTCTCTTATCGTGCTCCACTGTGACCCTACTGCTACTGTCAGCGACTGATTTTTAAGTAACAGCTGCAGTCTTTATCCTTTGCTTGTCACTCTACCAAAGAGGAAGATCGAAAGTAGAGTTGGCTGCTTACAGCCAACGATGACCTTTGGTCCATATACCACTGAATTGCCGTTATATGATATGTCGTTCATCAAGGCTGAATCGTTAAGTACCAATGTTGTGCACTTTGAGTCGAGTTCGTTCTCCGTACACATCAGTGCTGACTTGTCACATGTTGTCACCAATTACGTTATGGAGCTCTTCCAAAAAATATGATTACATCAACCCCATTTATCGTTTTTTGGGCCACACATCCCCAGAAAGTTGTGCACTTCGCTAAGGACGTTCTGGCGAAAATATAGTTGCTGACATTTCCCCGAATGTTCATAGCGGTTCACAATGAAAGACAAAAAGTTGACCTTATTCACCAAAGGTAAATTGGTACAAAATCGTTGTTTTTGGGTCAAAATTGTTTGAAGTTGCTGACAATTATCTAAAAAGAGAAAGCTCTTATTTTGGCACAGGTCCATTTTAAGCATTTTTAATTGATTGTTAGGTAAATGAGTTCAACGGGTGCATTGTTACATTTACAACGACATTCATACTGTGGGAAGACCTTACGAGGAAAGCACCCAAAGTGCTGTCTTCGTATGAAGCCTAAAGATACACCACTGAAATATTTGATTCGCAAACAAAGATACTAAAATTATGTACACTTTAATGTGTTATTTTTGCTAGTCGGATCGGACCGGATCAGCTCAAGTATATAAACTTGGTTTACTAACCGGTATCGGAAAAAAAAACAAATTAAATTCTCCTGTAGCCCTCTGTTGGGCCAATAAATATGCTTGGATTCAGTTAGGCTTATAGAGACCGGCTCAGCGAGGGAGAAACAATTGGAATATGTACTTCCCTTGTTAGTGCTCGGTCGGAAGGCTGATACACTATCCAGGAATCACAATATTGACTCCACCGCCTAGTAACACGCGGAGGGAGTAACGATTGTCGCTTATGTTTTTTACGTGACATTTAAGCAAGACTGTTTACCGCAGGGATACGGAAATCCGCAGACGAGCAGAGAAAAACAGGGATCTTACATTTTTCTTGCGCGCTTTTCTTTATTGTGATAATTAATTATAGTCCTGTGGCTTTACGGTTTCTTTATCTTGCTGACAACAAAGAAAAGGAAAATTTTTTTTAGCCAAAAAGTTGACGAAAGTGGATTAAAATTCATCCCACGCGATAACTACTTCGGTGGACTTATTTTCTGGTTTCAACGTTTCAGTTATGTATATGGCATGAATGATTATTGAATTTCCTAACCCAAAATTTCTAATCAGGTTTGATTGCATCAACCAGAATCAGTTGATGCATATTTCTATTAAATCTATAGGATAAAATCCAAGCTAGTGATTATTCAAAGGCTTTAAAAATAGTGGGCAACATTATTATGACACTATATAAGCGGTACTAATCTCTTGATTCTGGGGTGAAACATTCAGAAGTACACAAATTGGTCGGTCACGTCATCGAACTTCCCGCGCTTTATGTAGTAAACTCCCTTCTAAGTATAGATTTTGCTTGCAGGAGCCCAGTGCTGCACGTAATGTTGATTTGTTTCGCTTGCACCCCTAGCATAGCTGTCACTGGTGATTAGCAACCATCCAAGCAATCATCTTATGAAGCTCAAAGCAATTATGAATTTATCTGTGCTTTAGAAACATTCATCATCTTGTTTCCATTAAGGAAACTCCTACATGTTCCACACCCTGTTTTCTGGAATGCCTTTATCCTCTAGACGAGACACCAACACGTCATACAGTGACTATGGCACAACAACACCTGTGAGGAACGCAGCCACGGGAAGCGTTCTTCACACAAAAGTCATTGTGTTTGCGCACACATACACAGCTTATCCAATTATATTTGAAAGGCCTACTCTCCAGTTTGTTGAAAAGCCGTCGGAGCAGAGATGGACACAAAGACCATGGAAAACACTTCCGGATGATAATCGTATGTTTTTGCTTTTCTGCTCCACTTCTGTAAAGCTTTCCTGGCTCCAGCTAGGCAAGTGTCTTCTCGTTCTTTGGCCCAAGAACAAAGAAGCGGAAAACGTTGTCCTTCCAAAATCCATTAGTTACGCGTACACTTAGAAAAGTACACCAGTTAGTCGACAATGTCATGATGTACTCAAATCATACGCAAAGTTCTTCCGAGTACCGACTCCTACTCCTTCCAGGGCTAAACTTTCGTGCTTCAAAAAATCGCGCTCTCATGCTTGTTCCAAAAGCTTGTAAGGATAATGTTGTACAGTAGAACAATCCTAATTCATTCAGTTTCTGGACGGACAATTCCAAAACAAAGTTCTCAACAGAGCAATGACAAAGTGCTCGTAGGCATGGGGGAAGAATAAAACAAGGCGACGACACTTGAGTGTTGATCACCCAGCGTCGTCCATCATCGCATAATCGGATTGGGAGCACAAGTAGCCAAATGTATTTTCGAGCTTCCTACCACGACCTATCATGTCGGGCCGCACCTGCATCACGTACGTCACCGGCAAGAGGCGGCTATCGGCTTCTAGCGGGGTCTCCGACAGCTTTACTCATCGTTTCAAATTAGAAATGTCTCTGGCTATTGTTGGAGATAACGCAAATGTCCGCTGCCCCTTACGGTCTTTGTTTTTGTTGTGGCCGGGGGCGAATGGACAATTTGAATCCGAACAACGATTCGGAATGTTCAGTACACCCCGCCAACTGCGCTACATTCATTCTCTGTTTGTTTTTCATCATAAATACAATGTCGAATTTCCGACTAGGCCGCATTTGATGTAGCTCCCTGGGGCGCATTTCGAGCCAGGGAAAAGTTACAGACAGGCGTGCGCTTATACAAATCCGACGGTTTAAGCTGCGCATGCAGGAAATACCGAGGCCTAAACTGCTTGTTGAAGACCAGAGACTCTTCCAAATTATCGTAATTTGCAGGCTATAGAAAGTTAAATGTTTATATGTTGTTTGCACTAATTGGAATGTTGAACGCTTGTTGAGTGACAGGAGTCGGGAGACAATGTTTTTGTAGAAGTGTCGGACATCGTTTTTGATAAGTCGCTTGAAATGTTGGCAAACGATCCGTGTGTGTTATTCACACAGCCGGTCTAAGAAAGGCGGTCGAGTTTAGATTGCGGGACACCATTCGACGAAACAATCGTTCCCGTGGGAAAAGCCAGCATGAGCTGGGACGCGCGAAGCGACTTCTGATTAGAAACTTCTGATTGGGACGCTTTGGAGCTAATCCGATTGGCTATAACCTCGGGTGACACCGATTTTTGACCGTTCCACCATAATCGAATCAGTTAAGAATCGCGCTTAAGACCGCCCCTCGAGCACGGCTCTCGAAGGCACCCCTCGTCTGGCGGCCCCAGCTGCCGCGCAACCTCTGTGATCCCTCCCGCGTTTGAGCGACCAATTCCCGTCTGCAAATAAGCGCCGATCCTGCGTTTTGACCGCTGCCTCCTTGGCGCGGAGAGCATTATTTGGACGTTTTGCACCAATCTGGACAACCCTTTGGCGGGCCGAACTCGAATAATCAGAGAACAGCCTTGCGCAACGGCGAAAATTTAATCATTGATGCCGGTAAGTAAAATATCTGTCGCAAGAATTCGTCGGTGAGTGCCTAAGTTCGCTCCTTTGTGAAGAATCCAAGATTGAAGGCCAGACTCTTCTTCCGCTTTTTAAATCTCTTTTGCGTGACGGGTTCTCCGCGCTGTAAATGAATGCGACCGACGGGCCCCCGGCGCCTGGGCCATGGAACTCTCCGTATCCTCCCGTGGTTCAGGTAGGCGCAGACCCTCAACGCGAGTCCACTCCCAGTGTTTAGGGAATCGTATGGTTCGTGGTTCTGCTTGTCAGTCTCGAGACCATCATCGGGAATGCAATGGTCATCATCGCGTACAAGACCGAGAGAGCTATAAGCAAGCAGGTAGGGCTATACAATATCTGGTTCTGGACGTGTTATCGAGCGAGCCAGGAATTAAACTGAAGTAGTGATGCGCAGGGCTAAAAGAAAAGGCTCAGCTGCTTAGACATAATCGACTGAACCAACTTGCTTTGTCTTTAGCACATCTATCTGCTTTTTCCATTGTTTTTTGTGGGGTGAACAAAAGCGTAGCGCTTGAGCAAATTGCACTTTGAAATATGGTTCTGTGGAGACAATCGTTCGCCCTTTGTACATGGACACATCCGTTTAGGTCAGCAACCGATACATTGTCTCCTTAGCCATCTCCGACTTGATCATCGGCATCGAAGGTTTCCCACTGTTCACCGTCTACGTCCTGAACGGTAGCATTGTCGCCTTCATAACCTTTCTGAATGCGTCCTTAGGCGAACGGTGGCCCTTGGGAAGCATAGCGTGTGAAATATGGCTCCTACTCGACTACACGCTGTGCCTTGTCTCCATTCTAACCGTCCTGCTAATCACTGCCGATCGGTATTTATCGGTCTGTCACACGGCCAAATACCTCAAATGGCAGAGCCCCGGCAAAACACAAGTGCTCATTGTGCTGTCCTGGGTACTTCCCGTCGCCATTTTCAGCATTATGATTTATGGCTGGTCGGCCATTTCGGGGGACGACACAAGGTATGTTTCCGGTCTGTTTTTAGCCAAATTGTTCTTTGAAGAGTGAACGAGTACGAGTGCTATGCGCCGTTCCTGTCGAATCCCTACGTGAACATGGGCATGTACGTCGCCTACTACTGGACCACGCTGGTGGCGATGCTTATCCTCTACAAGGTGACAACTTTCGGCTTTTCGACCGTTGCTAGGCACCTCTAAATTGGGTTTCGCTTTTCTCATTAATTACAGTCGTAAACATCTTAATGAGTTGGCCGAGCATGGCGTACAAATAGGGTTATGAGGTGCAATTGGTTTCAGGGAATTCACCAAGCGGCGAAGAACTTACAGAAGAAGGCGAAGGCTAAAGAACGAAGACACATTGCACTTTTGCTCAGTCAACGTCTTGGAACTCAGGTATGCTCCCTCTCCCCCACTCTTTGAGAACCGACCTTGTCGGTGGGGACCCACTTTTCGGGACTGCCAGAAGGGGGAAACACGTATGTATAAGCGTTTTACTTACGCTTTTTGGTTTCCCCATTCTCAGGCGCAATTATAAGGCACTCGCTGCGCGCGCGTAGCCCCAAAAAGCGAACAGAAGAAACCATAAGCGAGCAACGCAGCGTCGTTCTTATGGCTAATATGCGTTATCGCTGTTAAAAGGAACCTAGCTTGCGTTCCCACGCGCGCTCAAGAGTTCTCACAGGTTATTGGTGACTACGATCTACCTGGGGCAAAACAATTAACCGCATAGCCGCGGGCCTTGCATGGCCTTCAACTCATAGCCCGCGGCTTTGCCACAGAGAGGTAGCGTCACCCAATCGGCCATAAAGTAAACTGAACGCATGAATTATTCAGGCAGAAACATAAAGCTGCACTGAATGCACATATGTCAGTAAATCGTCATTTCATAGAGGGATTCACAGGGAACGTGTCCTTGCGGCTCAACAAAAGGTCAACTGCATGGGGACACCACTTTCTCAGAGCACTTGTGGTTAAATTATAGACAGATCCATCAAAATCACATGTCTCCGGTGTCCACCGTGGAAGCGTCACGTGTCACTGTTATAGGTTGGCGTCGGTCTCATGCTCCAAACGTCGCAACAGCGGAACTCCGATCCACTTGACGTCCGGGACTCCGGCTACAACACTCGTGCAGCTGAGGTAGGTTCTTCTTGCTTGCATGTGTTTATTGAACCGTGCACGAGACAAGTAATTAAAGCGGACGCGCTAATGGTGACCCGCGTCGAATTTCCTCCTTCTTCCGATTTACAACAACGGAACATTAACTAAATTCACGTTCACATCGCTTGCCGATGTACAAACAAAACGAGAGAGACGCGAATGGGTTCGCTCAGGGGGAGCGCTTCCTTCCCACTTTCGTAGACATGGTCTAATCATTTCTTATGGGTGCTGGATACGATCAAAACTTGATGTATCTTCAACTTTGCAAGTTCACCTAAAGATCAAGATCTCAAATCTGACATTTTTGAGTTTGATTTGTGACTTCTACAGCAGGCAATATGGACGTAAGCAGCTATTACGCCATCGACAACGTCTCCCCTTTTTGGTTTGTTTGTCGAAAAAAAAACAATTAAAAACAACCTATGGCCATTTTGTTCACTTGGGGATAAGACGTCAACTGCTATTGTGCCAGGCTTGACACGTCAGAGACAAGCGAGGGCCACCAATAAAGTCGTACACAAAGCTGTTAACTTACTGAAGGATTCCGTACAGGACTGTGGCAATGCAGACCGCAATTTGGAAGTAATTCACGAAGTGAGTGAACATCGATCAAACTCAATACGAGTCGACGTGGATCTCCCGTCGGAAAAGAACGTTTGCCAGATCGAGCACGAAATGGTGCACGAAGAACGCGAGCATCAGAGGCTGGCTGTTATGGAGTCGATCAATGACCCGGATCTGTCTATAGAAGAGTACCAAGATAAACGAGTAAGTGATGCCGATATCGTTATGCTGTTAATTCTTCTGTTTAGGAGACGAATTCCGGCAATGTTGGAGCCGCCGACTCTATAAGTCTCCTCTTCAATGACGACAGCTTCAGTTCGGTCCTTCAATTTGACGAAGTCGCTGCAGCACAAGACGAAGACATGGCTGAGCTCACCAACTCTGAAAATTCTTCGATCATTTTGCAAAGGTCTCCTTCGAATGACTTCTACGAGGCGAGCCTGGGAACTACTGAGAACCTATTAAACGCCAACGTTTTAGAGACATAGTGTGCAGGCGGTGGTTGTCGAGGAACCAAACGAGAAGAGCGCTTGTGTGCAGTTAAATCCTGAGGGCGATGGCGAGAAAATCATAGTGGTATCCAACAGACGGTACAGTCGATCGTGGTTCTCCAGAATGAAAGGAAGAGTCTCTGAGTACCTGAAAGCACAAGACCCCTTGTCGAGGTCTAGATCTTCTTCAACGTGAGTTCAGTTTGCACATAAGAACATTCCTATGCGAAGCTGAATATTCAATCTCTGGAATTTCACTGTACAACTTGTCACTTTCAGGACATCCTCCATAGATTCCCAGCAGCCAAAACGACTCTCGCAGAGTAGACCCATTCCTTCTGTTGTTGTGACAAGGCAGAGTACACGATCTCATCTTTCCCTGAACGAGAAAGGCGAATCGTTCCTTAGCGCTATAGGGTAACTAATCCACAGACCGCTCCATAATCACCGTACCTTAAGAGTCTCCAGGAAGATCTCATCGCTATCCTCTACCACAAAAGAAAGGTTCATTTCGCACATTTTTTCGCCGATAGCCGCTTTCAACCGCCACCGCAAACAAACGTCGGCTGAAAAGAGAGCACACAAAGCCTTCCGAACGATCACCGTCATCGTCGGCTTCTTCGCTATCCTATGGTCACCCTACTACGTCATGGTAAATTGAATTCTGCGCCTTTGCCACTACCCTCCCCCTTTAGGCCACTATTTACGGGTTCTGCAAGGGGGAGTGCATCCCCTCCCTACTCTACACGCTTTCATACTACATGTGCTACCTGAACAGCAGCGGAAACCCTTTCGCCTACGCACTGGCGAATCGCCAGTTCCGTTCGGCCTTTATTCGCATGTTCCGCGGAAACTTCAACAAGGTCAATTAAGCCGAGCGCTTTATTGTTCCACACGTCTGGTTTTCATCAAGTGTCCTTAAAATATAGAGAGTAAGACAATGTACGACGAACAGACGCTAATCGGCACAAAGCGCGGGTGTAGTCGGCATCGCCGACGGGGCGTCCAGATGATGGGGGACGTAGACCGGGGCCGAGCTCTCTCCATAAAAACTTCTGGAAGGTCTCATAGATCCATGTGACTAGTGAATCCAAACATACGGGATGGATGGAGGGGTGGCCATGACGGGTGCGATGAAATCCTTATCGTTTGACTGGTACGGATCCACTTTTGGCGCACTCCTGTGGAACCCTTTGGACAGACATATGTAACTCAGTAGTTCGACGATTTCACCCAAGCAACATAGTGAGATACCCAGCCAGAGACAGACGGCTCCAGCTATTTTTTGAAAAAGGTCCATGCCCTGAATTAGAAATGCAGTTTTTGAAGGACTGCAAGTGTACTTACACTCATGTTCGGTGTCTCCACCTGCTTCTCGTAAGCCAACGTCGAAAAGGACACGTCGATGAGAATCGCATTCTCTCTGGAACGGGGACATTTGTTTTAAAACAATACATGGAGTAATTCCTGAACCATTTTTCTCAAAACTCAGAAATAGTCTAGCGTTCGTTTGGTGATACACTCTATGAACACCGCCAATCGTAATGTATTTAGTCAAAATGGAATTGCATTCCTAATCGTTTTACGTTAATCTCTTCCAGGTGATGTTTGTAATATCGGTGACGAACAGAAGGTGCCAAAGATCACGGCTATCAGTGTGTTATTAAGAGATTAATTTTAATATGTGTTGCTGATCTTCTTAATTTTGAGACCTTCTCCAACGATCTTTGTTGTTTCTTCATGCGATAGTTGTTAATTGTTTACATTCCTGGATTCAAGACCTGAATCGGGGCTTCTCCAAGGCATGGAGACACAAGAACGATGTTCCAAGAACTAGGATCTTAAATTTTTACTAACTTGGGTTAATTTGAGATTTCTTCAAAACATATCTTATATTGCGTATGTCGACTGAGAAAATTGTTGTGAAAAAGGTTAGACGAATCCATGCTTGACCTTAAGCCTTTTAAGTCCCATTACGAAAGAAGCTTAGGACAATGCCTCAGCAACAATAGTACCAACTTACTTATATGCTTTGTAACAGTCGATATCTGTATTCGGATATTTGTCAAGACAGTTCGCAGTGCGATACGGATCTTTGGACGGCCATTCAGAGTGACTGACCGAGAGTCGGTAATCCGCTTCCCTAGGAAAGGGTTACAGTAAGAGTTGATAAAAGCGATAAAAGACTACCTGCAACCTGTCGTACAAGTGCAATTCTCAACGGAGTTGTAGTCGCCCTGGTTAACGACGTACTCCTTATAGCAGTCAAGATAGTTGATGTTGTCGGGTCCACAGTAGGAAACGTTGCTGCCGATTGGCTTCGGAAACCTACCGTCAGCACAGCCGCATGTGTCTATCATCTTTCGCTGGAAGCAGGCTCGGAAACATCCCTGGAACCTCTAATTATTGCCATTTCAATTGAATCATGCACCTCATATGTGTAGTCGCCTTTGTAGTAGCTGTCGGTACCACTTTCCGACCCATGACAATCACCATAGGGATACGGTAGCCTCTCTGGCTCCACCTACAGGGCTTATGGTAAAAAAGTGGGCAAAGTGCTTTCACTTACGTATTGTACCGAAATTGTGGTGTGGGTTCCTACGGCTACGTTAATGCCGTCGGTATTCGGGAATGGCGTTATACTTTGGTTGTGGACGGTGATGCGCATTCCAGCCTGAGCTGTTGTTGGCAGGTACTCCGAGACATTTGTCAAGGCAATCATTCTGAGTCCTAAGTTTCATAATCCGTTATGAATATCATACTTTAGGTTGGAAGAACCTTACCATAAGCTGTTCCACTTTTTTCAATCTTGTACCGCGCATCGTGGTTAAAGGTGTAACAGTTTCCGAGATCAGGGTCCCACAGAGAAGAAAAATCTCTAGAGCACAGGAATGCGTCAAGAGGAGCACGAAGTTTACCTTTCATAGTCACACGGCATTGAGTCGTAAGAGCATTGGATGAGCAACTCTTTGAGCTGATAGCCAAACTTCATTCGTTGTTCGGGATCGAGTCGTTGCAAAACGTCAGTCAACCTATCCAGGACCTGCGTTTCCAAGGCCATTCCCGTCGTCTCAAATCCAATTCCGTACTTTTGCAGAAGTTCTGTCATCCCCGGTTCGAAGTAAGTGTCATTTGATTTGAACACTCCAAGTGTTGAGTTGTCTCCGCTAGCTTTTCCACCATTTTCTCCTTCATTTTCACCTGCTCCACCGTTTTCTCCTCCACCTCCATCCTTTCCATCGCCTTCTCCACCATCTTTCCCATCGGTTCCATCCTTTCCTCCATTCCCTTTGTCCTCAGAGCCGTCCTTTCCACCCGTTTCTCCTCCGTTGCCATCCTTATCACCACCTTTCCCATCAGTTCCACCATTTTCACCTTCATCTGTTCCTTCAGTGCCATCCTTTCCACCTTCTTGTTCATCATTCTTCCCGTCTCCATCCCCTCCAGTACCTTCCTTTCCATCATTTTCTCCTCCATTTCCTTCCTTTCCGTCGCCCTTTCCGCCATTTTCTCCTTGGCTTCCATCTTTTCCTCCGCTTTCACCATCCTCAGAGTCTTCCTTGTCTGTTCCTTCTCCTCCACCTTTTGAATTTGGAGCTCGAGTGCGTCCGGAAACGTACTCCCCGTGTCCTTCTGGATTTCCATTGCTTTCATTTCCTTCTTTATCATCTTTATCTCCATTGCCGTCCTCTTCATCATTTTCTCCTCCGTCTCCTTCATTTTCACCATTTTTACCTTCAGGCTTTGGAGCTCGAGTTCGCGCTGGTTTATATTCCCCATGCCCTTGAGGACCTTCGTTGGATCCTTCGCCAGAATTTCCTTCTGGGCCATCAGGTCCTTCAGAACTGCCGTTTCCTCCTGGGTTTTCTTTTCCGTCTGGAGTCTCCTTTCCGTCTTCATCTTTACCGTCGTCATTACCATTTTCATTGTTTTCCTTGTCGTCGTCATTGGAACCTGGTTTGGGCGGTCTAGTTCGCACACGGGTAAAGAGCTCGCCGAACCCTACTGGGTTTTTGGAACTTGCACTGCCTTCATCTCCTTTGTCTTTGTCGCCCTCACCGCCGTTTTTGCCTTCATTGTCGCCACCATCATCACTTCCATTTTCACCAGCCTTGTCATCCTTCTCATCAACATCTCCTGGAGGTAGTGTGGTTTTGCTGCCCGACGATTCTGGCGATAAACTTGTTGCACCTTTCAAATTGTTTACAGTTGTTGACGCATTTTCGACAGCGGTCCCTTTGCTCAAGCCTTCATTCCCCACCGGCTTGACCGTGGTACTGGATGTTATATTACCGATGTTATTTGCATCAGGAACAGTCCCTGTTGTGTTTGAAGCAGTCGTGTTTCCTGAAACAAGGCTGGAATTCGAACCTGATGTCGTTCTATTTGATTCCAGGTTGAGATTGGGAGTGGAAGTTGGAAGAAAGGTAGACGAGTTCGCGTGAGTTGATAAAAGGCCCGTCGTTGTTGTGGACGTCGTGCTAGTCGACACTTCCGAGCAGATCTCAATACCCGAAATGTCTGCAGTTGTCGTCGTCGTAGGGGTCGTCGTGATTGTGCTCGATGTAGGGAGTGCAGTCGTGGTAGACGTTGAAGTCGTCATGGTCGGCTTGATAGTAGTTGCACTTGGTGGGGAAGTGATAGTAGATGTAGATGAGGTCGTCGTGGAAGGGGTTTTGGTTGTGGAAGTCGTTGTAGATTCCGTTGGCGTACATAATGTCACTTCACTGGGGAGAATCGTAGTGGTAGTTGTTGTGCTGGTAGTTGTTGATGTTGGCTTTGTAGTTGTTGTCGTTGAAGTTGTTGACGGGGTAGTTGTGGTAGTAGTCGTAGAAGGTGTCGTCGTTGTGCTCGTAGTGGTGGAGGTTGTGGTAGTTGGATCAGGACACAAAGTGACTTCCGAAATCTCTGGAGGGGCTGTTGATGTTGAGGCGACCGAAGTCGTCGTGCTTGTGCTGCTTGTACTTGTCGACGTGGTGGAAGTTGTCGAAGTGGTCGTAGAAGGTGTTGTCGTAGTAGTTGAAGTGGTTGTAGAAGGAGTTGTCGTAGTTGTAGACGTTGTTGTAGATGGTGTAGTTGTGGTTGTTGTTGTTGAAGGTGTTGTTGTGGTAGTTGAAGTGGTGGTAGGTGTTGTAGTTGTGGTCGAAGTGGTTGTAGAGGTTGAAGTAGTCGTGGAGGGTGTTGTCGTAGTGGTTGAAGTGGTCGTAGAAGGTGTTGTCGTAGTAGTTGAAGTGGTTGTAGAAGGAGTTGTCGTAGTTGTAGACGTTGTTGTAGATGGTGTTATTGTTGTGGTTGAAGTGGTAGTAGGCGTTGTCGTGGTTGTAGAAGTTGTCGTAGTGGACGTAGTACTCGTTGTCGTCGTAGGTGAAGAACACATTACTACTTTGCTACTACTAGACTCCGCTTTTTTTGTAATTATAATAGGAGCAGTAGTTGTCGTGGTGGTTGTAGGAATCGTGGTGGTAGTCGTAGGAGTCGTCGTGGTTGTTGTAGTCGTAGGAGTCGTCGTAGTCGTGGTTGTGCTTGTGGTCGTCGTAGGAGTCGTCGTGGTTGTGGTCGTCGTAGGAGTCGCTGTGGTCGTGGTAGTCGTAGGAGTAGTCGTAGTTGTTGTAGTGGTCGTAGTGGTCGTTGTCGTAGGATCCCCTAGTTTGCACATGATAATTGATCTTGCACTTCTGAATGAAAATGTGAAAAGTAGGTTAATTAGTGGTGTTTACCGCTTCCGTCTTCGCGTCGAAGTTGAACTCAAAGCACCGCAAAGTTTTGGGAGAGAGCAGTCAACATCAAAACCAATGTCCTTTGCACAAGAGCTGAGCGAATCTACACAAACACCAACACTTCCTCAAAACATTTACTGTTCTAAATACCGTAGGATGTGGAACTTGCCAAATTCTGTGCACAGAGTGTTGTCGGGGGTGCATTTTATAAGTAGATCCGCAAGACTATAAGGGTCGTATGGACATCCTTGGAACAGGTCGCTCTCCACGGTATACTTCATGGAGCATGCTTAACATTACTGATCGGGAATATAAGATTTGGCCAGAATTACCATAAACAAGGGAAAGTCCAGAGCAGGTGTCAAATGTTGTCTTTAGTGCTCCATGCGCTGCATTGAACTTTCCACATTCCTTTCCTTTCTTCTCGACGGTCTCTTCAGACATGGTGGCCCAACTTTGGTTTGTGCTTTTTTGCGTTAAAAACTCGTACACAGACATCTTAAATAGAGCTATCAGGTGGAATATGTACTGACTGGGTCCCACTCATTGGAATCCAACGAAGTAAAAACTCGTCAGTTTGGTCGTTTCAAAACGCGAAATCGTTACTCATTCGTTACTTACTACCGTTGTGAGACCTACAACTGATTGGTGCTCAAATGAACGTACATGGTTCAATATGGTAAAACGTTCAGAAGTTGCACCAGCCTCTTTTTGTCCCTTCTTTTTATTTGCCCACACAATTATTTTCTAGCAAATTGTCTAGAGAATAGCAGGCCCTTTTACGTTACCCCCTCCCTCGAATTGAGATAATACAGGTGATATATACCATTTGTTTAAGAACTTACCAAGTCGTAGAGCTCCTGGACATTAATAGTCGACGCCTTCCTCATTGGATTGATGTTACAAATGGTAACGGCGGGGAACGGAGTGTCGTAAGCATTCTTGATCTCGATAACAGTGTCTTTATTGTACTGAAGCACAGGTGTCACAGTAAAATCCAATAAAGCAAACCTCTTTATAGTCCTTCACCAGAAACGACGTCTGTATAATGAATCCAGCTAAGGAGAAGACAGCGAAAGCAAGCCAGAAGACTTTGAGGGCAATGTGTGGAAATCGGGCAGCGAGGCGAATAGCTTAAAAGAGCGATAAACGCCTAGAGTGAGACAAACCATATTGACAGAAATACCTTTAACCTCCGTCCAGCCAGCCCAGTAGGCCACATTTTGAGTAAACGCGTTATTTGATGTCATTATAACTATCCATCAATGTTGACGAGCATTGAAATGAAGATACAATGAATGCACTTCATTTTTGTCTCTCCGGGCAACGTCAGCTCTGCATATGAATTTGGTTCTTCCCCATGTCGACAATATCAAATATTAACACTGCCATCCACCGACTCGATGTGCGCATAAGTAGGTCTGCCCCCGACTCTCTTGAACTGTTCGTTGCTAGGTAATTGTTAACTTCCCATTGTTAGGAAGCGCCACAGCAGACAAGAACTTGAGCGCACATTAGAAAGTGCGAGTTTGATGTTGCATCGACGCCGCTTTGATCGCTTTTGAAGAGTAGAAGTGGCAATTACTGTCCCATAAATTCTCGATCTTGCATCTGGTGAACACTTGCGATCGGTTGCGACCACAGCGCTGTCGGACAACAAGTTCGTGTAGTCATTGGCTGATTGGCCACATTGTGCGGTGCCCGATGCGTCCCTACTTTGTCAGCAATACGGTATCATCTCATCTCCTTTGTCCGTTGCGCATTTGCTTATCTCGCCTTTCAGACCATGACCGGCCCAACTGGAGTAAACATGGATATGCGCTGCTCTACTGGTATGTGACCCTAATCATGTCTCCAATGTCGATTTTCTTCTTTTTAGAATACGATAATTGTGCGAAGCGTCGTTTTCGGACAAACTTCACCGAAGGCCAGAGTCTTGTGCTAGAAGAAGCTTTCCAGGAGTCCCATTACCCGGATCAGAACGCCAAGCGCGCAATGTCCGTTCTTCTCGATATACCGGAGGATAGAATTACGGTAACTTTCGATTTGTTTTTCAGACTATCGTCGTTGTTTTCATCAGGTCTGGTTTCAAAACAGGCGCGCAAAATGGCGCCGTAAAGAGATGCGGGACCGAGAGAAGAAGACTGCTGATTACGGCTTATCAGGCAATGTCCAGCGTACCACCCAGCTTTCTCTCGGTGAACGTCATTTTGAACAGTTCCCACAAACAGCACACGTACCCTCCATGGAACCCTTCACCTCCGCCCCCATGCAGTCCTCTTATGTGAACGTTGACAATAACTTTATGTATCAGACGCACTATTAGGAAAGAGCGTCTCATCACATACAGTATCACCCGTCCCGTTGCTGTCATGCATTTATGTATCGTTCTTCCCTACCTTATTAAATATATATTTGGCTCTGGATTCATGGAGATAAGAATTATAAAGTGTCTGGTAAATTGACGACATCGTCATTTTTCCCCTTCTGATGTAGAAGTACAAGAACACAAAGGGCAAACCCCAAGAAACCATCATTTAAAATACCCTCCCATCATTGGCCACGGCTGCTCGTACATATCTCAGCAGCTTCTGCGCGTCGGGCAACACAATGCCCATGTATGGAGGCGAAGCCTATAGAAAGTTTCGAAAGCACGGTGTCAGTTTCAGCGACGTGAATGCGGATCACCTTTTATAGGCCCGTTCGGGAATAACGAAAAATGAGCACGTCGCCCAGTAGCGAAACCGATACACCCGGCTGCGAGTGAGCACCTCCATGCGCTGCTGTGGCAACGCATCGCGCTTGTCCGGGGAGCATTCTTGATACTGCGCCCAGATGAACGGTCTTTTTTCCAAATATGTACGCCCATTACGATTCTGCATATCTTTATCGCTGGCTCAGACAGCAGAAGGTTTTCTTATAGCCCTCTCCTTCGTTTCTGTAGATACAACATACAAATTTTTATTTTTCTGTACCTATCAATGACGCACTACTTAAATATTTGTTGGCGCCGAGAAGACAAACCCGCGCCGTCTTCTGTCGTTTCGAACGCTCGGTTGTCTCGCCGTGATCCAAATTATTCCTCCATCGCTCGATAATTCCATTCCGTTCGCGACTACATCTGACCATTGAAACGACCACCCACAGCGGTTGGAAATCGAACGGCGACGCAGTGCGCGAAAACAAGAGTTGTTTGCCAGAGGACCGTCCTGTTGTCTCTACTCTGTTTATAACTTCGCGTTCGATAAGCAAAAAAGAAACGTGGATATTAGGCCCCATTGTTTATGTACGCTTTCTGATACGGGTCTCTCACCTTGTGACCGGTCAATACTTTGCAGGGTTGTCATGTGCTTCCTTTGCTAATGAGAAGCAAATGGATCTCTTCAGAATAAATCCCGGTACGGCTGACATACAACTTTGATGTTTTATCGGAGGCGTTCAGGTTTTGTCGCTCTCTCGCCCATGTTCCGAAGACTGAAGTGTGTCAAGCACGACTCGAACGAAGTTAACTATGCCGCTGGCTTCTTCAACCTCATGGCCGCGTCACTGGTAAGGAGAGGCACAGAAACAGAAACAAGACAGTGATTTCTTTAGGCGGTAACCGCATTGATGTATTCTGATTTTATTCTCATCGACGACGCTGGTGGCGACACCGATCATAGCAACAGAACGTTGCTCGCTCTGGACAACTTTTCCTCCCTAAATGTGGCTTTCGTCCTAGAAGACTCCTGCGAGAGAATTGGCGCATACTATTTCTGGAGGCCAGCCAGGTTTGGCACATATGACGACGCCACGGGGAAACAACACGTCGTCTATCATTATGAAGACACAAGTTGGACAGCATTGCCGTAACTTGTCGAACTCGATTCTTTTAGCACTGGTCGACTGCATTTCGCCCACGGTAGCAAACCTCTTCTACATCATGATTGCCCTCTGTTTCGTCATTATCATCACCTCATCTTTCGGAGGAATGATGAACATTATCGGACCAAGTTACGGATTCCTTCAGTGGCTTCGTCAAAACACCGTCCTCGAGATATGCAACAGTTCGTCGCACATTGTTTCCACAGCTTACAACATACCATTTCAGTGGCCATCTGCTTGATCACCTGCATAATAGCCCTGTTCGCGCAACTCCACATTGCAAACCTACGCCCATGGTCGTCTATCTCCGTGAGCACCGGCGTCTTCCTCATCGCCTGCTCCGGCCTCATGAGCTTCTTGTCTTCGGGTGCCGTTCTACGCAGCAAGGCACTTCTGCAGAGAGCCCGAAGAATCGACAACCAACGCCTTCTGTGCCATCGCTCTCTCCGCTCCTGGCGCGATGTCAATAACCGAATGGAAGACACCACTCCGATCATTCAATTCGAACGGTACCTCATGCAGAGTTCCGTTTTGCCTTCCGACGATTCTTTCGAACCGAATGCCTGAGCCCCAGTTAAGTATTTTGACAGTCACAGGTCTGACTTCTCTCCACGACAAACAAAAGCTTAAAAATTGTACATAAAAAACGGTATATTTTCCATCACTCCCATCTTGTCCTGAAATCGCGGTGAATATATTATCGACTTTATTTTCAAACCATTTGGCTTTACGTTGCTAAAACACCAAATTCCACTAGGCTCCTTAAGAGCTTTTGTAGCTAGAGTTGTGATTCCAATTTTCTGTCTCTGTACATTTCCTTTGCTATCAATAAATAGATGGAAACGACGAATGCTCTCGGCACAAAGATGTCTCCAGCGATGATTGACAGCATGTAGTTGTTATCACTTGAGCGAGATGATCTTCACTGGGTAAAAGAACCTCATGTGGAAAGATTAGCTCATTGATAGTAGAGAAAGATGTGGATCAAGCCGTCACTCTTCGTGGCCCTATTAGCTCTTTTACGGGTATGTTTCATGTTCCATTCTCGGTATTTGTATCTTTATCGTCCAAGTCTGTTGTAGGTTGCTGAAGCGACTGTTGCAAACGTCAGTTTCGGAGTTAAAGTGTGTCCCGAGGTACGTTCTTTCCCCAATATTTAATTGGTCAACGGCTCTCTAGGGATTCTTCGTTGGCAACTACGAACGATGTCAACCATGCACCAAGTGTGGCATCGGGTATTTCGCGGAAATCGACTGCTCCCGGACACATGATACCATATGCAATTTTTGTTTATCTGAAAGCGCGCTCATGAACCAAAACTTTCAATTCCAATGTGATGACAACCTCAAACATATGCGAGATTTGGGATACTTTGATGAGCCGGATCTACCAGAAGTGCACAATTCTCAGACTTTCACTGAAGGTAATTATGTTTATGTGTAGGTACCGCTGAACATATAACTTCAGAAACACATGTCACAGGCAGTCATCTATGTACGCATAACATTCTGGGATTTGCGCTGATTCTCTCTTTCTTCGCGCTACTCGCCTCATGGCTGGACAAACGCCGGAACCGCTCTACGGCTAGAGACCGTAAGTTAAATGATACATAGTTTGTACTGTTCGTGGCATTTAGCCCTTGTCTACTCTACCAGCCCCTCTAGTGATCACTCCGGGAAGCCAAAATACGGACGCCTTGAAGAAATTTGAATTAATCATTTTGTGACATTTATTTAACAATATATTTAATACACTGATCACTTTACATTATGACCGAGGATTGTCGCATCACTCTTTCCGTCTCTCCTCGAAGCGTCTCGTCGATGGGCTCCGTTCCACGATATGCACGCTGGTGCTGTGCGAGATGAGACTGGATTTGAGGTCCGAGAAAAGAGCGGCCATCCGTTGCAGGAAAACGGTTATGTGTGTGCAAATGCTGCTCAATCTCCCTGCGAAAGGCTCTGTCGTCACTCAACCGTGCGCTGCCGCGATCAAGACGATAATCAAGCGGATTTTGCACCGTCGCAATTAGGGCGCTTTCCGCACGGCTAGCCGATGCCGAAAGCTCGTCGCACTCGACTGTCGGCGCCTCTGATGTTGGCTTAAAACAGCAACACTGCATCCACACGAAAGGACAAACTACCTTGACCGGAACCGGAACCATTGGCGCTATCGGTAATGGGGTTTTTTGTGTGCATGTGCTCCTTCGCTCTCCCTTTTTGCGACGGCAAACACAAAAGACAACCAAACAACAGCAAAGCAATAGCAGGAATAGTAAGATAAGTCCCAAGATTAACCACACCCACCAGGGAATACCACCCCCTGAAGACCTTGCTAAAGCACCAGCGTTTCTGTTGGTTTCTATCATGCCGCTGCCAGCTACGGGCGCATCTCCACCAACGCTTATCACCAGCGTTTCTTTGAAGTCCGGTAATCCCACAAGTAGTGGTCTTCTTTCACAAGATTGCTAAAATCTACTTATAATGACTTCATTTCTAAAGCCCTCATACCTCAGCGCATCCACAACATTCTATGATTTTGACTCTACACTCGATATAGAGCACTGGTTCTTGAGGGACAAAGTGAATGATAGTGCGCTTTACGGCTCCAGGAATGTTGTAGAGAGTAGTCTCCCACTTCTTTATGAATGTTCTGTCGCCGGCGAAACAACAATAACCGATTTATAGTAACTTCATACATCATTCTTCACCTACCCATAGCTGTCGATAAACCTACTTTGACCATTATACAAGCACTGCTGAATTAAGTAGTCGTACCTCTGTGTCTCCATCAGAGATATATCCAGTGAATAAGGCATTCCAGGTTTAATTGGACCTAAGGCAAGAAGATTAAACGCGTAAGAAGTCAACGGATTACCTCGTAAATCGTGTTGGAATAACTCATCGTAAAGAGTTATATGCCCTCTGTGGAGAGATATGGAAGGTTTTACCGTATGACCACCCGATAAGTGGAGACATGCTAGAAAGGTCAGGAGCGGGGCAACAGTCAACCTCATTAGAGCGAGTGAGGATAACAGCTCGTACTAAGCGTATCGTACGGTGACAGTGAGAAGCTTCGCTCTCCGCGAGGCTTATGAATCTTCTGATTCACAAACCCATTTACGACCATGGTCCATTCATGAGGAGGACGCCACTGTCGCTGCACCACACATATAATACATACAAAAACTCAAGCGTTTCGTCATCAAATGGATTCGATGAGTCAAGAACTTTCGACCACGCATGACAGAGACATGTGCAAAAACAAACTGAGACATCCAAGAATAAGCTCCTCGAAAGTCAACACACATGTGACACCATCAGGTGTTATTTGGTCATCGGGACTCATGCTCTATTATCGCTTATGATCGTCCTAAGATTTAATTGCTCTTTTCAAGGAAGGGTTGCATGTGGCCGATCCCATCCATCAGATCGGCTACTGAGATAAGGAAGCCGAGCTCAATGTCACTCTGTGTAGGTAGGCACCTCTTCCCACCATCGGCTCACCTCTAAAAGGTGTCTCATCATGGGAAACCTCAACATTCACGCGTTGATCGTTATCCTCTTCAGATCGGGTGACTGTTATTCATTCCAGTCATCGTTGTTTGAGCGTGCGCACTTGTTCGCCATTCCTAAAACCGTTGCTCGACCGCGGACGGTAGTCATTGTTCGCCTTTGTTGTAAGATCTGTCCAATTACTATAAAGGTCTATAGTCGCTCGGAGGTCAGGTTTTTGTCCTTGGCTTTCCGATGAGCGCCGCATCTTTGTTCCGTTAGCGCACTTATACAGCGGCTTAACCCCCTTTGATAGTCGGACGACCTTTTGAGGGGCTTAGCGGACTGTCGCCCGTTCCCATACCGTTGACAGCAGCGTCTTTCAACCTGTCCGCGTTGCAGCCGGCACGCAACATGGTCTCAAGTAAAAACTTGTTATCGGCTGGGAATTTCGAAAGTTTTGTGTATCCTCACTTTCCCATGAAACATGTTGTTTGTGTCTGACTTCTTCTATCGCTTAAGTTTGTCCTTCTTTTTTTGGCTGTCACGTTTCCGTGTCGATCGCCAATAGGAAGTGGGCATTCCGCGTGAGGGAACGCGAATGTCCGGCGCGAGTGTACGTCCTTTGGCGGGACCGTGCTGCCAGTGCCACACACCCATCCAAATTACGGTGAGCAATGGTGGGTAAGGGCCTCGCGCTGTAGCGTGAACGTTGAGAAACCATTCACCCCTTAGCGCGCTATCCTTCGTCAAGCACGAAACTCGTTCTAAACGTGCGCGAGCGTCCGCTCGCCTGTTCGCATTTTGCGGCCTATCATTTTCAGCTCAACATATTTTCGCTCTTCCTTGCCTTACAATTGTAAACATTCCTCCGCCCACGCTGGGAAAGCGCGTTCTTCTTCGGCTCAAGCGGTGGAGCGTTGAACGATTAAAGGAAAGATCAGCGGATGGTGTTGACTCCTCCCTTTCTTGCATCTGCAAGTCTTGAATCCGCATACAGTGACCAAATCGCAACGATATTGATCGCCACGAGAGAAAAAACTGTCGCTTTTTGAAACAGTCGCTCCTGTGGGTAGCGGCTACTTTTACCTTCCGCGCTCCTCCTCCCATACGAATAGTTCCCGTCGGCGTTTAATGATTTTTTGGTCAAGAAATTGTCCGCCACTGCAAACACAATATCGCTACGAATGATCCATTCGCTCGTAATTGCGCAGAGGAAGTTGATTGGCAATGATTCCAATTGACCTTTCTCAAATTTACGTGAGCTTGTCGTGCTACCCTCTCCCACTATAGCCCCCGTACCGGCAGCCCTTCATGACAGCTAGTTATTCTTATGATGCTGCCGCATCTCATCTGAATATACTTAAGCCTTTACGGCGCGCCATGATCTTTATTCAGATGCTTTGATCATTGACGATAAATTTTGCGAGCGTCGAAAAAAGCGCGCTGGCGCGCAAGATTAGCTCAAAATGCCTGTATTGGAGGCTGCAGCTCTAGAGCGGTCGAGGTCATGGCGATTATCGTCGGTGACCGAAGTGGCGTTTACGGCGTTGACCACCGCGCAACCACCTCCTCCCTCACCCTTGTTCTCTCCGCAAGGTCCTTACTTGGGCCGTGCAGCCTTGCGATCAATGCGTGGGAGTGCACACCTACGCGCAAGAACCCACCTTTTTGGCGGCCACTGCCCGGCGACCCTTTGAGTTCGCACATATCTCCCCTGTCAAGAAGACACTGTAAGTGCTGTAAGCGAACCGTCCTTCTTTCCACTTCAGCTTGGCACTCTACCGGAAGTGCGACTTAGCAGCACCGACCGTCCCTTTGCACTGAGCACAGGCTGTATGGGAATTGCTTGTCGCTATTTTGTTCTGTCATGCCCCGACGACGATGTCTCTTCGATTGACGCGCGCAGTGGCATATGTATCGTCGGTTGGTTCTATCTCCTGCGCAGTCCTCTCGCGCCACAGTATGACCTCTCTCTCCCTCCTTTCTCTCAGGCCGTCTCTCCCGCTCGTTTGCACCGACGAACTGACCGTTCCGTCGTCATTCGCTCGTTTTGATCGGTGGGAATCCCAACGTTTCATGTGTGCGAAATTGTTCGCGATTTTTCTCCGACACTTCAAGCACCATTTTCACTTAGCGCTTTTCAGATACAAGCGCGTCATGGCTCGTCTTGTGGCGATCATCGCCATCGGACTGTGCGCCTTATCCTACGGTAAGTCGTGTTCTGCCTGTGGCGTATGTTGATTTATGTCAGCTGCACTCTTTCAAGAAATGATGACAGTTATCCCTTGAGCTCGTTATCGTACCGCCTTATCTACATCCTATCAACACGTCAACAATTTTCGATAACACCCCGTAATCCAATTAGGCGTCTTTGTAACATTCTTGCGCGCGTACACTGTCGCTGCGCATGATAGCTGAAACCGTTCTAAAAATTCCTCTAACTGATCGACTTTGAACTCCCGACAACGTGTTTCGGCGACTTAAGCACTCACGCTACAAAAGGCATCAGACGTGGAAAAGCGGTTTTGCGCAGTAAGTCACTTGACTTGCCACCGCATTTGCATCTAATACACTCTCAAGGTCTTTGCATGACAACGTCAATGCCAACAGTCGTACCCGTCACATAAATTATACCAAAGAGGTGCTAATTTAAACTAAGTTCCTTCTTACTGCAGGGCAACAAATCCAAGAACCACAAGCCCAAGTGAAACTCTCAGACCAGCCTTTCCCAGTGGCAAATGCTCAACAACTCAATCAAGTCGTATGGACAGTCCTCGGAACATCATCACAGGAAACGTATTACTGTGTGTCAGAAACACCAGTCAGCCAGCTGCGATTTCAATGCATGGACTGCGAGCAGAGGAACATAACCGACATGGTTGACATCCTCAACTCTGCTCAAGACTTAACTCGCAGCGCTGGATTTCCGGTAAGCTTCGTCATGCAAGGTCACTTTTGCGCATGTGCAGCCTGTCCGCCAAATGTCCCTTGCACAGAGGGCACCTAGTAATTATGTCGGCAAAAACAATGGAGCCTCGGTTCCCTATAATTAGCTGCGGACGGTGTGCATCATACCGTAATACCGAGGCGCAAAGGTGCCCGGAAATTGGCGCTAGAGAGCTTTTTTCATACTTGTAGATTTAAAAATTTTAGTGGAAATTATAGTAAACACTTAGTAAAATACTTTTGCAGACGGTTTCTCTGAGAAACATCGCGGTGAACCCAAATTGGACCGGAGCAATGATCTCCTGTCAGGCGACTTTGAACGGCGTCATTTTCGACTCGGCCCCGGCCGTCATCAACGTGCGCTATCTTCGGCAACCACATGTCGTTGACCAGAATGGCCAGGGTCCCATCCTCTTGCCAAACCAGGGATACCGATTCTTCGTCGAATGTGCCCGTGGACAGGATGGCAAATGCCAATCTGGATCGCGCCGCAAGACTCTTCGCTGCTCTGTACAAGCTCATCCTCCGGCAACGGTCTATAAATGGCTACGAAACGGTGTTGCCATTATCGGCAGTGGAGGCAGTGGAGCAGAAATTCCCATCGGACCAGAAATGATCGGACAGTCAATCCAGTGTGCGGCTAACAACGGTCTTTACTCGGACACTGATATGCCGACTTCCCAAGCAGTGCAGATTGATCCTTACAGTGAGTAGTGCGAACCTTCGCCTGTAAACCCTTAGCATTCCAGCGGCCGCACTCGTCACGGGGGACAACTTCCAAAGAGTCCAGAGTGGCGCCCCCTTCCAGCGTGAAAACCGCGTGGACATGAACTCGCAATTTAACCTTGGATGTCAGGTAGAAGGATACCCACGTCCGATCGTATTTTGGAGGCTGCGGCGTCCCAACGGTCAGGTATGTATTTGAGACTGGGACAAGGTTCGGTAGAATGCAAGACTAATATCTCTTGTTTGCATAGCGCCTAGCTTCGTGACCTCATAACAGTAGCTTTGTCTGCTGTTTACTGGGTCGAATCAATAATATGTGCATTACAGGTCGTGGACGCTCCTTGCCCTCAAGGATATAACGGACAAGCGAATGAAGACCCGACGCGCACATCGCCATCGAATATTGTGGTACGTTTGAGACTTTCCAAAATTGTAGCTAAAGCACACCATTGTAGCATCTAAACACCCTTTGTGCCCTGAGAATATCGAATTACTCGCACTCGGGCACATACTGGTGTTCCGCTTGCTCGTACGTATCTCAAGGAACGCCGGAATGCTCTCCAAGCCTGGATGTTCCCGGACCGAGCACCTTAACTGTTCACGTCCAAGGACCTCCAATGCAGTCGGAGACACCCCCTATGATCGAACAGGTGAACTCTACAGCATAAGAACCGTTGAAGAGCCGAAGTCTTTTTCAGCCGGGGACTGGAGAGAGCGCCGTGGTCACAGTGCACTATTGCGCAGACCCTGCACCTCAACTACCCCGAGAGGTTATCTTCTCAATCAATCAGAACGATTTGCAAGTTGGACATTCATGGCAAAACTTCCGATTCGAGTCGACGAACCAGAACAGCAGCACTCCAAACTGCTACTCAGCACGTCTCCACATATCCGCCATTTCCGACGACGTTCAGTCCCATCAGGTGTTGCTGAAGGTTACAAATTCCTATGGACACAAACAGTAATGGCGTTTACGAGTCAAGCTTGCTAACACAAAAATTGCAGCTTTTCTGTCCCACTTGACGCTCTTCTCGGTGGCAACAGTCTCAGCTCCGGAGAACTCTCCGGTTGGATAATTACACTGCTCGTCTTCCTTGGTGTTGCATTAGTCATAGCTCTGGTTATCGCTTGCTGCGTCCGCAAGCAGCTCTTCTGCTTCAACAGTAAGTGCTTCTGCACATGTTACACTTATTTTCCTCACCACTACATTTAGACAATAAATCGGTGGAATCGGAATACGACGGAAAGGCGTCAAAATCAAAGTACGTATCACATTGATATATACGTCATCTATATTGCGTTTCAGCTTACATGTGCACGAAAACTACAGCGAGGACATCAATGGCACCAGAAATATGTACCCAGCACATACAGGCAACACGCTAAACGCGAGTGTGGATACTGGCTACGCCGACTACCATGATCACCAGGTTTACTTGAGTCGCGAGGCCGTCGTTTGAACGCACCCAACTTTCTCTTCCCCCTCACCACTCCTCTACCTTCGCTACCCCGATGCAATGGCGAGGTCGGCTCCTCAATTTACCATCTCTAACCCTTACTAACCACAAACGGTCACAGTCCTCCTGGGTGAGGAGCGGACCGCGTCACGACATCGACTTTTGTTCAATCTAACCGTTATAGAGCCCATACGACGCTGCTCTTCAGGCTGCCTACTCCGATTCGCGCATGTCTTCTGTGTAACAGCTTCACTTCTTCTCTTCTGTTCTTTCAACGTGAGCCACTGTTCATCAATTGGTGCATCAACCTGTTGAATTTCAGAAATCCCGCTTATCCAATAATCACGAAGGTCTCAACTATGCTGAGCTGGCTCTCTTTCGAGCTATGTGATTCTGCTATACTGTAATCTCCTAGTGAAGTTGTACATCTGCTCGCGTTGCTCTCACTCCCTCTTTATCCATTTACGGGTTTTTGTAGCAGTGAATTATCTGAAATAGCCTACCAATTGTTGACTTAGCATTTTGTTGTTCTTTTCCACCCACAATCAGATTTGTTGTTTCGTCCAAGTCGTTTTCTTTCTCTGTGGTGCTCATGGCACAGCGTGCCCTCCCCATGCGACATTGCCTGTGTTTTACACTTTGTGTACATACGCTGAATACACCGGTACTGGTCCAGTTCGCTTATATTAAAGGGATCTGCAGCAACCCCAATGCACAATGTCCAATGAATATTGATTATCCAGGATACATTTATTGTTGGCAACAATTTGTTGCCGAAATGTGACTTAATAAAAGAATATTATAAATACTCAGCCATAAAAAACGAATCCAGAGGAGAAGTATAGGGGAAATGTCGCTAAATACGGTAAAATTGAATATTCCACCACAGTAGAGTGTAATCTTGTGTACGCGGCCCCACTAATGCAGCATACATTTATGTTAAACAGGGAGGGCAAAAAGAAATGCCATCTGCGCGGTAGTGATCGGCAGCGTCGACAAAGGCGTTGCCAGCTACGAGCGGCACGTAGCACCGTCCGTATCACACAAATTAGTCACAGCCCTTTCTGCTCCTTGCCTCTTGTTCTAATTTTTTGTTAGCTATTTTTTTAAGTTTTTTCCACCAACTTTATGTCACACAAATCGATAACAACTCCGTTGGCTCTATACATACATATGTACGTCCCTTTCATGTTCAATATCTAGCCTTTTATTGATTTCTGCTGAAAATCGTAAATCTTCCTGGTTACTATCATTAAATATATGTGCCCAAGATAGTTGTAGGTAATATCGCACATAAATTCATTGCTGTGCTCAGAAAAATCGAAAAAAAGTTAACAGAAAAAGAAGAATAAATGAACCCACAATTAAATTTTGGACGCATTGGAGACCATTGCGATCATTTGTTGTTTGTATGTCCTTCGCTGTCTTCCTTCAAAAGTTGTAGCACCTCCGCGTGCGGCAAGCGCGGTCTCGTAGCGACAGCCCTTCGCTGTGAGATACGTGCGTTTAACCGATTTCGCGTCTCTCTGCGACGCCTGTCTCGGCGGAAACTTTGGCGCTGTTTCATTTTTGCGCGTTGTTTTGGCATAGCGTTCACATTGCATTGCTTTCAGGTCTCACGATGAGCTTCCTTGCCCGCGCCTCCCTCGCTGCTCTCAGAAGCCGCTCTGCCCTGTGCACCTCCTTCTCGTCGAAGGCCCTGGTTGCCACCTCTGCCAAGGCACTCGCTCCTGCTGCTGGAGCCAGCATTGCTCCGGCTGATGGCCATGGAGCCCATTTCAAGCTCGAACGCTACTGGGCGGCTGCTATGCTCCCCCTCCTTCCGGCTTCTTATTTCATCCATGGCCCCGTAATGGATGTCGCTCTGTCCGTTGCTCTTGTTCTACATATTCATTGGTAGGTTAACAGTTAGTATTCTCAAGTTATTCACTGATTATGTTTTTCAGGGGAGCCACTGGCGTCATTCAGGACTATGCTCGTCCATTCGTGATTGGTGAAACTCTCGCCAAGGCTGCGCGAGCCTCTGCATATCTCATCACAATTCTCCTCACCGTCGCTCTGTTCCACTTCAACTACAACGATGTTGGACTTACTCGCGCATTCGAAATGGTCTTCAGCCTCTAATGGAGATATGCCCGGTCTGTCTAGATATATTTCTCTGTCGGTAGTAGTGTGTACATGTATTAATGCATAAATGGATTGTGTAGTAGGGTGGTGTATTGCTTTCGCTGTGCACCTTCTTTACCAATCCCTTTCCAGTACACTACACCATCGATGAACATTTGTAGGAACTATGGAGGAAAGGCATCCAACGTTTAAATTACGTACTAACACGTTGAGGAGGTTTTCTAGCATGTTTTAAGAACGTACGTGCATCAATCCTGAAAGGATTTTAGATACAGTTAACTGCTTCAGAAACGGAGGTAGCGTTCATTTTGCCACACTCATCGGTCGTCGGCTGGGGCTGTGTGTCATTGGAAAAGGTAGACATTGGAAAACGACAATTTGTTAGTCTACATGCGGGTATTTCGTGTCTGTTTGCGTCCACATTTACTTTCACATGGCATTTAATTTACCACAAAAAAAAATCAAAAACCAAGGTGTATATAGGACTAATGAGGAGAGAACAGTAATTTTTGGCTGTACCAACCACCTCCAAACACCTTGGAGTTATACGTCAGTAGGACGATTTATCAGAATTGCAACCCCCGCCTCGAGGCACATGGACGGCAGTTACACGAACACCACCTTTCGAATCGTTTTTATGATACACCTCCTTTTCCGACTGCTCGCGAAGAGCGGTGCGAGAGAGCGCAGACGACGAGAGATCCGACCGTCCGCGAAGAGCGGTGTGAGAGAGCGCAGACGAGCAGAGAAAAATGATTGACGCTAGCTTTTTAAAGTGGCCACACTCATTTTCGTCCCGTTTTTGCTTTTGTTTCCTATATTTTTTGAAAGAAGAGCCACAAAAGAATGAAAAAAAATCGGATTAACCTTATCCTCAAAAGCAAGTGGCGAATTCTGCTAATCCACTGCGTGCATGTGTAAGATGGAGCTCTGGTTAACATTTAGCAGTGACCCTATAACTTCGTAGTAAAATTACAGAACCAAGTCCTCTAGTAGCCCTTTCTCGCTCCAGCCGGTTTGACAGATTGTCGTGGGAATGGGTGGGAGTTTTCACTCCGTAAATGAACTTCACAAGACTTCATTGAGGTGAATGTCGCGAACATGATTGACTTTCTCTGTTCTCTCGCCAAAGGTCTTCTTGATCTTATTCTATGTCTTATACAGGATATTAATGAAAGGCATCATTACTTAGCTTTGGTAAGTGCATTCTCAACACGAGTCGAACAACTTCTGATTCTGCTGGAGCGAAATATTACCTAGAGAAATATGTGTTCACTACATATCCTCCACACAAATCCTCTGTGAATATTCATTTCTTTTAAGTCGTATTTTCAGCTCTTGATTGTTTGCTGTCAGTTTAAACTGCTAGCAAATCTGGTTCGCCTATACTATTGCGCAACTTTAGTATATCCTGCAGTATGTCGTCATGAATGCATGGGGAAAACCATCGTTATCACGGGATCTTCATCGGGTACACTTTTCCAATTTGAGTTTTTCTCATGCACTCTAGGCCTGGGGTACGAGACTGCTGCTCTTTTATACTCCAAGGGAGCTACAGTATTTATGCTGGTGCGAGACGCCGAAAAGGCTAAAAGAGCGATCGAAGAAATTAAAATACGATTCCAGTCTGCTCGGTCGGAAGTTGGGCATCTTCAACCGATTTACGTGGATTTAACGAACGATGCAACTATACGACTAGCTGCTTGTCATATTTTGCAGACAGTAGATCACGTTGATGTACTGATTAACAATGCTGGAATAGTGAGTTCACCGCCTTTTGCCCACTTTTGACTTTTGCAACCATACGAAGCCTCCTACTTGGATGCTCTCTTAAACTGTGAACCATTACACAACACTGTTCAGGGAAGTCAGTCAGAACTACAAAAAGTCGGCCTCAATCGCACGGAGAGAGTCATGCAGTCCAACTTTTTTGGACATGCCCTTTTAACACTACTTCTATTGCCCGGCATCACATCCTGTTCCGGTAGAGTCATCAATGTCAGCAGGTGGAGATTACGAGCAAAGTATTCGCAGTCAAAAGTATTTTAGTCTGGTCTACAATTATTGTGACTTCCCCATCGATGACATGAACTTTGAAGAACGGAAGTACAATGGATTTACTGCGTATTCAAATTCAAAGTGCGCTTTAATCATGATGAATCGGCACTTATCTACTATCAGTCCAAGTAAGACCGGTGTAAGATGCACATACAGACGTCATTTTAGAAGCTTCCTTCTACAGCGTTGATCCTGGAATTGTAGCCACTCCTATAGGTGACCACTTCGTCGAGCATATGTTCGGACCTCGATTTGCATGGCTTATACAACCCATCGCTCGAAGTGTTTATTCCATTATCGGCAAAGTGAGTGTTGAGCAATATCCATAAAGGAGACTCTCTTTTAGACAACTCAACAAGGATGTCAAACAATTCTCCATCTGTCTGTGAAACAGATAGCCGAGAAGAGTAATGGGGAATTTTTTCAAAACTGCTCTGTGGCAAGGAACCAGAGCAAATTAATCAGAAATAAGGAGCTCTGCAAAGATCTTTGGACCACAACAGTCACGGCAAGTTAACCTTGCCAGGGCCTCCAATGATCTTCGCTGGTTCTAGAAGTTCTACCCTGCTCAGAGCAACTTCGAAAACATTATGGACCTTTCATTTGACTCCCACACATATGCTAATCTTCTCAAGGAGGCTGTTGCTGAAGTGGACAGCGATGATGACACTCTGTCTATATGTTCGAGTAATGCCACGCTTCCGTGCTCCTCCTCGGTATGCGGCGGGCGTTGGTGCGACGACTTCGGCACAGACGGCGAACCGTCAGCCGATTCGTTATTCGAAGATCCCCGGGAGGAAGAAGAGTGGACAGCTAGCGAAGTGTCCTTGGTTGTGCACCCTGGGAAGTATCAACAGCCTGTCGAGTTCGCGGACGAGGAATTGGATTACAGAAACGATTTGTTCAATCGAAAGACTATTTCGGATCCCGGGCCAATTTATCTTCACGCTTTATGCGATATGCTCGATTCCTCCACGGAATGTCTTTCTGACAGCGAATCAGAAAGCGAAATAGCCTACTACGAAGACGATCTTATGTGGAATAGTTCACTAAGCAGCAAGCAAGGGCGCATGCAAGCTTATCTCGATGACCAAGGAGATGACGACAGTATACTTTACCTGTTCCCACGTAACATCGTACCCGACAACATAAGCATGTCAGAGTATTCACTAAGAACGGACACAAGTGAGTCGAGTGAAGAAGAAGGCCGATATTTGTCGGATAGCGACATCTACATGGGACTTATGCAGTTCAAACGGAAAATTTCATTGCCCGATTTGGCCACTGCAGCCAGTAATGCAGAGAACCAGGCTGCTGCCGCTTCATTGAAATCGGCCAAAAGAGAGAATGTCTCATCCAGTGGAAGCGTCACTACGAACACGGCAAACCACCCATGCACGTTGCAGGAGAGCAATGAACAACAAAAGGCTATAGTCGAAGATCGACAAGTTCCGAGTTCCAAAGAAGACGATCCGTTTGCCGACTTTTCTGTTGATCGCTTCACATACAGATTGAAGACAGATCCCGAATGGCTGAAGAACTTCGAACAAAAGAGTTTCAAAATGCCAGGATTTACGGACGACCAAAGTGAGTTCACCGTTCCTGAAGAAGCTTTTGAATATCCTGACATTTCACTATCTGAGACGAGTACAGAGTCCGAATCGAAGATACGCAGAAGGTGGAACTCAATGAAGAAACTGTTTAAGCGCTCCTAAATGTCCCATTCTTATGGATAAAGCTTAAAAAGTTGTTGATCCTAATATACGCTTTGATAAACGTTGCTTCTACGAAGTGAATTGCACCACATCTCGTTCCGGCTCATAAACGGTCAAAGCTGTATATTGTTGTTTGTTATCTGTCACCAGGTGGATGTGGACAAACGATTGGCGGAAGTCTGACTGCGCAAAAAATTGCAATTATTTGTCTATCCCTTTAGACAGGTGGCGACTGACGGACGCTGGCTACTCCCCTCCGTCCACGACATAAATAGTGCACCCAAAACAAAGATGGCTCACTGTACTTGGATATGAACCTCTTACTCGTGCGCTTCACTATTTGTTTTCTTTTTTTGGTAAGCCGCAGATCTATTGATAGTGCTAAGGCGCTTTTGTAGATAGCGGTGGAATGCTCCTACAAAGGTGATTTATCTTCCGTCGACGGCGAAGAATCCTCAGCCCTATGGAAATACTTGAATTTCGGTATACTAACATTGATTAAAAAGCAGTTAATTAGGGTGTCTAGCGGATTTCTCCTGGCTTCGTCATTTGCTCGAACTACTCTTTGGAGAATACTTGATTCCTGACACCGATGTCTCCGAAACCTCAACCCCAGAGTTCTTCATATTGACCACAACGCCCACACCTTTCGAAGCCAGCTTAAAACCATGGGTTCGTAATATTACATCCACGAGTAAGCTTCATGCATCCTATCGCTCTATTAGTTGTTCGACAGGAGCGTATACTAGGGTAACGCCACGCTTGCCATGGACGCGCAAGAGTTACCCGCCATATAGTGCACGGACAGTCCCGACAGGCAGCATCGCTTCCACATTTCGTCCACCCACAACGCCTTTTCCTTGGGCAACAGAGAATATGCAACGGTCTTTGTTGTTGAACAAGCTAACGTCGAACCTTTCCGAGAAGCCCAACGAGGTGGCCCTTCCAACTGCTAAACCGCATTTTACGCTGTCCTCCAAAACCGGCGATCGGAAGGATTCGTGCGAACGATGTCGTGAGTATTTTGTTTTGAATTTAGCGAAGCGAACGATGACTTGTTCTCTCTCTGGCGGTTCCGTATAATTGGAATTCTTTTACAAAACAAATGATCATCATCGAACGGGGGAGCATATTTCCTCTGGATAGAGAATCACGCACTTAGTCATCCGAATGTCTGTCTTCCTTCTCCGGTTTCCACACATGACAAAGGCGTTGATGAAAAAGAGAAATAGAATATTTTCAGAACCTGGAAAAGAATGCACAATCCGATACAAAGGTTTTGACACGATGGAACCTGCATTTCAGTACGCCTATGACCACAGTACTCCTGTAAACGAGATGCTCAGATCGGTCTTCCAAGTCTGTTTCTGTTGCCTTAGCATCAAAAAGAGTGTTCTTGAAGGAGACACGAACGGCACTTCACGCGTCGCCGTCGTTGTGGAAGAGGTCCGCAACTCCTGAGGTTGTCCAACTCTTTGTGAATCTGCTGCACCTTCAACGCCCGAGTCGCAGCCTGGTGGCGGGAGTCTTTACTGGATTGTCTCTGTTAGGAACTGCTGCCATCACCGACACGCGTGGCATTGTCATCGGACTGGAATACCCACAGTATGCCCACCATTGGGAAAGTGTCGGTATGAAACATGCACTCAAGGTGATATTGCCCAGAGACACCCGAGAAATGAGCATATCTAGGCTGGCATCATGAGCCGAATTCAAGTGAGATCTGTAGAAGGAGTGAACCGCGCTATGCAGAAACTGGCAGTCTCAGAGCCAAACGCCTTTGATTTCATCTTCCTGGTTAGTCTTATTTGCTAAGTCACTTGCACTTCCCATAATCAGAACGATGCAAAGCAACAGAACTATATTGATGACTACGAACATAGCGTCCGACTTCTTCGTTCCGGAGGTCTACTGCTTATATCAGACGTATGTTTCATATCCATCCTCCGTGCTGTATACTAACACCGTCACATTATATAGGCACTGGCGGAAGGGTCTGTACTTTCGGGGCCCGACTACGTAACACCGGAAACGCGAATCGTTCAGAGCATGAACATTAAGATCAAATCGGACAGTAGAGTGGCCGCCTCCCTGCTGCCCTTTTCCGGCGGCACCTGGCTTGTCGTCAAGAAGTGATGCGTTTTATTTCGTTGTACATATTGACACTTTTCATCAAAAACTAATAAATCATACCAGTCATAGCATGAAGTTGTGTGTGTGTGCAATGCTTTTGTTACGCATGATGAGATCGCAGGCCCCATAGAGGACGTCAAAATGAAAGACTGAACGGACAGAAGCGGGACATTCCTCTCATTTTCGGCTGCCGATTGCGCAAACGCAGCCGAACGGTGAATCAATCGGCAACAAATCTCGCTGAGATGACGAATAATAAGGAGGCGGTCAGAATCACAAATGTGAAAATGGCCGCCAAACTGCTCAGTGCGCACCGCCATCCGCATTCGGGAGCCGACCATTTCTGTTCTAGTGCCGCGCGCCGATGGTCGGTCACAAGCGGCATGTCGAAATCGGCGCTAAGACGGGTCTCCAAAAACGGCAAGCAGTCCAGCCGTTCTCCGTCGGCGTTTTTACACTGCCAACAGTCTGCCGTTTGCGCGCACTGTGCCAGCCTGAAAAGTGGTGATCATCTCACTTTAGCCGCACGCGCGCTCTCCGTGTTCGACGTTCACAGCTCCTCTGCAAACGTAAGTGTCACCGTGATTTGATAAACATACCAGTAGAGGATATTGCGTGTTTGTCTCGCGTTCCGAAGATAACGGAATGAACTGTTTTTCGGCGCGAGGGACGAAAATGGAAAATATTTTGCGAAGCCTTAAAGTGCACAGTTGAGGCGAGCGAGTTGCGCTCATCGTTTACCGAACTGCTTAAATTCTTGAATGGCGCGCGGTCCTATTCTCAAATAGGTTGCGGATTTCGCGTCTGCAGCGTATTCGACAATCTGATCGGAAATAATTTCGTGCAGCGGATTCATCCAGTAGACCTCGTTGTACTTCTTCAGCGAATCCTGCATAGCTCGCTTTGCGCAACGGGGCACTTCCGAAGAACTTACTATCATTAGGAACGGCTTGTACGCGCCGCTGTTGTATGTCTGTCGCTCTGTTGTGGGTATAAGGTCATCGGCGACGATAACTTCCACATTTCGGATATTCGCAAGTATGCCACGCAAATGCTTCTAAAAGGACGCTGTTTGCGACAGAATATGATGTGCGCTGGGTTATCTGTTATCTGATAGAGGGTAACACTGATCACCGAAACGATATTCGGATCTCATGTATCCAAACCGATCCTATCAGCAATGCCCTTGCCGTGAAACATTTCCCCACCACTTCGCTCCGTTCCCTCTCCCTCGCAACAACATACCTTCTGATGTGCTTGATCTCCGATGTCATAGACGAGAATGGGATGTTCTTTGTAATATTTGTGAAAGGACCCGATCAAAACGAGCAGCTGCGAAAGAAGCTCCGAGTCGGCTGCAACGACAAACGCTGCCTGTCGCTTGGGTGCCGCACCCGTGAAAAACTTTGGGTTTTTACAAGGGAACGCGGCGCCAGTAAGATTCCTCGCGCTGTTGCCGTCCGTGTTGTAGCCATAACAAATCGTGAAAGTATCTGATTTGCACTCTTCCGGCGGCAAGTTTTCGAGCCACTGCGCACCAAAGTCCAAATTCGTTTGCAGCTCGTCCTAAATGCATTTCATCGCGATTGTTCGGGGGCGCAAGCAGGAACAGTGTTACAACACACCGGGCCACGACAAAACATCGAGGAAAAAAACGACCAAATTTACATTTCCGGTGAAGCGAAGAATTCCATAGATAAGTACGTATGATAATGACAGGGCAGCGATGAGAAGGAAAACGAAGTTCTTTTTGAGAAACGATTCGCTTGGAAGGCGGAAGTATCCGCTTGGCTCGCAGCTAGTTGACATCACTACCATGTCCAAGCAGCGGCAATATACCACTATATTCACCGTTTGCGACTGGCAATCCCTGCAAGTCCAGACGGCGCGTAAAATTTGCACATATATCGATCAAGAATGTCCCGCGACGATCCTCAGACGACTGCCCTGCGGTGTTCATGCATATGTTCCCACAAAAGTGTTCTCAAAGCGCCCTCTATAATTTGCAAATGTATTGAACCGGCATTGCCCAACTGATTAGCCGCATCTTATCACGCACGACGTCATGTAAGCTTGTTAAGGTTCAAAGCGCTTCGCTCAACATATTTTCCCGCTGTCAATACAGTACCCCTCACTTTTTTGTAAAGGTTATAAATGCCACCCCTCCCCTCACAGATCATTGCTATTGTCGTCCTTCGCAACTCACCATACGGAGTGCCTTGAATTTGAACGCCACTGCGCCGTGTGCGTGCTTTGAGTCACCCTGTCAAATGCGTGCACCTCGCCAGCCGCATTCCGTCTTAGTTATCATGGAATAAGGACCGACCGTCACCACCTTTTTCAGATGGACAACGACTCTCGTTCGACATAAGAAGCGTAATGGCGAGCACGCCGGTTCTATTGTGGCAACGGTGCAAAGTTGACAACCCTCCAACTCCTACCGACTGTGCGTCCCGTGCATCTCATGGCGAGTGGTCACATTTGTGGTTTTTGTCGTCTTCCGAATGGATGTCGTTGCGAGAGACAAGAACAAGAAGGAGGTTTTGGACGTACGGCAAGAACTGTGAGGGAGAGGTGATCGCGGGCGAAGAGCGCGCGAATGAATGCAAGTGTGAGCAAGCGGCGCTGACCGTCGCGCGGGTAAATCGCGGTGACGTAGAGGCGCGGGGTAGAGTGAGCACGACGGTGACCACGACGACAACCCATTTTTGATCCTTGTTTGACAACCTTCGGAACGTGAATGTGTTTGTCCTTAATTTTATTCCCTCCCTGTGATTTTTACTTTTCCTACAGACGTAACTCTAAGGCAAGTAACATAGGCAACCTTCATAAGCTATAGGCACATGCCCATGCTGACAGCTTCTTGTGTATAGTTTGGACAGTCACTAGAGCTTTTCTTTCTGTTTCACAATTGAAATTACTCATCATCACTGGCACGATGATCTCATCCTATCTCTGTGACAGGTCAAGGGATATACATTCCTGTTTGTCACAGGCGGCGATGGCCTTCGTCACCTACGAGTCTATCTTATGATCATGTGTTGAACACTGTGGTGCGCGGTATTCTCATTTATGTGCGCATTTGTTTCTAATGTCCCATTATCGGTATTTTTGATGTTCATCGAAATTCTGTGGACTCCACTGGTTACGGTGTCCTTTTGACATTAAACGGAATTCCTGCGTAAACGCGCTGACCAGCTCATAACGGAATGCAAAACCTTCACTCTCTTCGCTCTCCTCCTCACTACCTTGTATTTCAGTTTTTTTTCGCTCGGCAAGCGCTGTGACGATCGGCGTTGTTGCAGCGTTGATGGCCTTTGTCTGCGATGGGCATTTTACCGCCAACTATCGATGCGCTTGCCGTCGGACCATTCTAGAATTGGTTCCGATCCATTCTCTGCCCTTCGTTGAGTTTTATTTTATAGTTGTGGGTTGCTCTAATTCTGTATTGCTACTCATTTTGGACAGCACGAATGAGTCATCTGAGATGGGTCTATTATTGCGGACTGTTTCCGTTTTTTGCCACGGAAACTGTCAAAGTAACAGCTTCGGAAGTGCCTAGTTTGTAGAGCAGTAAAATGGATATGTTCGTTCTCATTTAAGTCTGTTCCTATTGTGGAAAAATTGCTTTATTGACCATTGTTCTTCTATTGATAGAAGAAATCAACGACTACTGTAGACAATGCCCAGAAGCGCAAACGTTCCCGCGGTTCCCGACAGGCCATCAACGTTGTTTAAGTACTATCACAAAACGACGTTCACAAATTGGTGTTACCTTATCTTCAGAGAGTGTCACAGTTCGAATACGCCTCACCATGTTGATGACCAGTAAAATGACACCTCCACGTGATGTCGTCACGCTGTACACCTGCTTTCCAAAAGCCCATCTGAATCTATTTAGTCTAAAGACCGAAAGTGCGCTATTTGATCTATAGCACTCTACAACTAAGCACCACTACACAGGTTCGCACAGTCTCCCTTTCCAAGATGGTCGTTACTTACTGTTAGTACTCTGTTAGTCAATTCTCGTCTTGAAACCTAGTACCTGGGAAGAAGGTGACCGGACACAAGGCAAGTAAAAAGTGCGAGCGGAAACCCTACTTCTGTATTCAAATCCGTCTACGCGTAATGCGCCTATGTCTTCACATCCTACTGCTGGTGTCATTTTCGTGCATGATTTTCGGCGTGGATTAGTTGACTCTAGTCATTGTGCAAGTTTTGCCCGCGGTATTGACATTGTACAATGATTTGTCAAAGCGACTCACACTGATCATGATATTGTGAGCGTATTATGTGGTGAATCATCATCTGCGCTCGGTATGACTTGTGCGCGACATGTCATTTTCGTTTCCTTACGTCTTTGTTAACGCCGCGTGCGTCGAGTTCGCTGAGAATTCATCCACAGGCATTGGTAGCTGATTTCCTTTTCAGACCCAGTACATGCTTGTACGGTCATTATGAATAACGGGACCAGTTCTGCTGACAATCTCAAGCACCTAGTGGTGCAACGTGCACCTTTGTCTGACCCAGACCTCATGACAGACTGGTCTTCGAAGAAGCATGTATGGATCCCGCACGAGAAGGAAGGTTTTGTTGGTGGAATCATTATCGAAGAACGGGGAGATGATATTGTTGTCGATGTCATCGGAAAGATCATTCACCTTAGCCCAGACGATGTTCAGAAGATGAACCCTCCCAAGTTTGACAAGGTACGAGCAGTCTAAGGAGTTCACAACATACGACACATTGTTACAGGTGGAGGACATGGCCGATTTAACGTACCTGAACGAGGCCTCCGTATTGCACAATTTGCGCTCCAGATACTTCTCATCCCTTATTTATGTGAGCTCACGAGTTTTATTTCCCTCGCTCACTTCATGTCTTTAGACCTACTCCGGTTTGTTCTGCGTTGTAGTGAATCCCTACAAACGCCTCGACATTTACAACGAGGGAATTATTGAAGCGTATAAGGGAAAGAAGAGGCACGAGATGCCACCTCACATCTATGCGATAGCCGATGCCGCTTATCGGAACATGCTGCAAGAGCACGAGGATCAGTCCGTACTCTGCACGTATGTATAACGACAAACTGACTTATGGGTTAGACTGTGTTTTCAGTGGAGAATCTGGAGCAGGAAAGACAGAGAACACGAAGAAAGTCATCCAATATCTGGCCTCTGTAGCTGGAGCTGCTCGTCACACGAAGGTCGCTTCCCCGGGAAAGGTTAGCAGTTTAAACATTAACAAATAACTCTCCTTGTGAACTGACTTTTTCATCTAATATGCATCATAATAATACTCCCCATTTTAGCATGTGTTGGAGCATGTCAACTTAATAGTAAGTAATTTCAAAACTAGTCGTTTGGTGTACGGACATGTGTGCCACTTACCCTTTGTGCAAGAAATACTAATTAGTACATAGTCTGTATACGCTTCTGAAACCCTAGCTGGTGGTAAACAGGGTGAGCACTCTATTTTGAAGCACTTTTAAGAAAAGTTCAACAGAAAGATCAACAAGGAAAAAGGTAGAACACTGAAAAATATGTAAAAAGTGTTCCTATATAGAGATCACCCTGTAGTGCAATGTACTCTCATCAATGCAGCTTCTGTTCTGTGTTTGTGTCAACGTTGTCGCTTTGGTTTGTCAGACTAACCTCTGTTGACCCAACTATCTATCAACTGACTGTAACACGTGACATTTCAGGGCGAGCTTGAGCAACAACTCCTCCAGGCTAACCCGATTCTGGAAGCTTTCGGAAACAGTAAGACCGTCAAGAACGACAACTCATCTCGATTTGTGAGTTGAAAAAAAATGTCGCTTGTTCATAGCTCTGCTACAGGGAAAGTTTATCCGGATTAACTTTGACATGTCCGGATACATTTCGGGTGCCAACATCGAGTTCTACCTGTTGGAGAAGTCTCGCACGATCCATCAACAAACAGACGAACGTAGCTTCCACATTTTCTATCAGTTCCTTCGTGGAACCAGCAGCAGCGAAAAACGTTAGTTTAATCATCCTTAAACGCAAAACATTGTATGTTCAGGTGACTTCTTGCTTGACGAGATTGACCAGTACAGCTATTTGAATAACGGCTCGATTAGTCTTCCAAATGTCGATGACGCTGCCGAATTCCGTAACACTATCCACTCCATGAAGATTATGGGCTTCCATGACGATGAAATCACTGGTACAGTCTTTCTATGGAAACAGTAATAAGCCAATTGTATTTCAGCTGTTCTGCGCGTTGTAAGCGCAGTGCTCCTTTTCGGAAACATCCAATTTACTCAGGATAAGAAATCAGACCAAGCCGTCCTGCCCGATGATAGCGGTACACTTTGTGAACTTTATTCCAATATATGAGTAAAAATTTCAGTGACCCAGAAGGTGTGCCACCTTCTTGGTTTGCCCGTCATCGACTTCCAAAAGGCATTCCTGAAGCCTCGCATCAAGGTTGGAAGAGAAAGCGTGCACAAGTCCCAAAACAAAGAACAAGTAGAGCACGCTGTGCAGGCGATCAGCAAGGCAACCTACGAACGACTGTTTAAGTGGCTTGTGGCGCGACTTAACAAGTCACTTGATCGCACCAGACGACAGTCTGCTAGTTTCATCGGAATCCTTGACGTGGCTGGGTAGGCTCCGCTTGATTGAAGATGAGCTTACAAATTTTTTGTAGATTCGAGATCTTCCAGCTGAACAGCTTTGAGCAGTTGTGCATCAACTACACGAACGAGAAGCTCCAGCAGCTCTTCAACAGCACGATGTTCGAATTGGAACAAGAGGAGTATCGCAGTGAAAGAATCGACTGGAAGTTCATTGATTTTGGTCTGGATCTGCAGCCTACGATCGATCTCATTGAGAGGGTATAGAAACTTAATTCTACCATGCTTATTCCAATATCACATTTTCAGCCTATGGGTATTCTAGCCCTCCTTGACGAACAGTGCCTTTTCCCCAAGGCCACTGATAAGTCCTTGGTGGAGAAGCTCCTACTCAACCACGAAAAGAACCCCAAGTTCCTCGTTCCCGAAATGCGGTCAAAGAGCGACTTCGCTGTGGTCCATTACGCCGGACGGGTTGACTACTCTGCCAACCAGTGGCTCATCAAGAACATGGATCCTCTGAATGAGAACGTCGTTTCTCTCTTCAACAACTCATCTGACCCCTTCGTGGTGAGCATCTGGAAGGACGCAGAGTTCGCTACTCTTGGAGCGACCGACGAAACGGTTTTCGGCACTCGTATCCGCAAGGGAATGTTCCGCACTGTCAGCCAGATGTACAGGGAACAATTGAACAGTCTCATGACCACCCTGCGCAACACGTCTCCTCACTTTGTTCGATGCATCATCCCTAACCACGAGAAGAAGGTAGGCCATAAGCTGAGCATACCAACCTCATTACGTTTTCTAGCCCGGAAAAATCGCGTCTCTTCTGGTTTTGGAGCAACTGCGCTGCAATGGTGTCCTGGAAGGCATCCGTATTTGCCGTCTCGGTTTCCCGAATAGAGTGCCCTTCCAGGAGTTCCGTCGTCGATATGAGATATTGACACCGAATGTGATTCCTAAAGGCTTCATGGACGGAAAGGAGGCCGTGAGGTATATTCATCCCTGCAGACATCATACGCTACTTTGCCTTGTTTTACAGAAAGATGGTGGAATCTCTCGAGCTGCAGACGAACCTTTACTGCATTGGCCAATCCAAAGTCTTCTTCCGCACTGGTGTCCTTGCTCAGCTGGAGGAGATGCGCGACATCAAGTTGACTGCTTTAATCATTAAGTTCCAAGCATGCTGCAGAGCCTATCTTGCGCACCGCTTGTACCAGAAGCGGGTTCAGCAGTTGAGCGCTATCCGCGTGCTGCAGAGAAACGGTCTGGCTTATCTGAAGCTTCGCAACTGGCAGTGGTGGCGATTGTTCACTAAGGTACGGAGAACTAGCTCAGTTTCCTGTGATACGAAGTGATTTATTTAGGTTAAACCGCTTCTCCAAGTAACGAACCAAGAAGCTGTGCTTTCCGCGAAAGAAGATGAGCTCCGTCAAATGAAGGAACGTCTCACTATGCGCGAAGAAGAAAGCGTCACCAATGAGAAAAAGATTCATCAGGTAC